>KZ308142.1:2690389-2854145 GCA_000376725.2 Ladona fulva | reverse complement strand
CGAGATTGAGACAAAAGATCCCCCCCCCCCCTTCAATCTGATTCATATGAAGAATAAATAATAAATTACAATATTATATAACGAAGGTAAAATTAAAGGAGATATAAAGAAAATGGAACATAAAAGTTATAACTTCTGAAATTGTGCACTTAAATTGGATGTCGAAATTGTGTGCTTTATTAATTATCCGACGACTACTGAAAATAGGAAAGCTGAATCTCAGGTATCTTAAGACTGGATCTTGAGATTCTCACCATAATCTCACACCCTTTCGTTGTTAAATACCCATATTTATTTATAAACTACTTAGACTTGGTACCCTTTCTCCTATTTAACCATCTTTCCCACAAGTTAATTCATCTAGGGATCCCACCACCTAATTCTTACCTACCAAATTTACTTCGGGCTCGAAACTCATTGATTTATGGCCCTTGTAACTCCATTCCTAACCCTATTACAGCGACTTAATCCCGCCTTCTTTGAAATCCCGCCACCAACTTATTAAATCTGCCTCCTTCCTTGTTACCAATTCCGCAAAGGGAGGGAAAGCCATAAACGGATTGACGTCGACGAAAAACCGCTCTCGTATTAATTTTCCTTAAGTGACTGCGGCGTCATAAGCAGGAACTTTTTTTTGGGAGGGGTCGACGCAGGTTAGTTGTTTTATCCGCGCTGGTGTATAGACTAAGTGCAGAAGGGGAAAACTATGAAAGGATGAAGTCCCCCCTTAGAGCGTATCGGGTGTTACTAATTGGACAGCGGATGGAAAGAGGTTGAAGGTGCAACGGTGGGATGACGGTTTATTCCCGTGGAAATGCGATCAGCGTCAGTCAATTGTACGTCCATTAGTTCGGCGTCGAGGCCGTGTTAATCAAAATTGCCATTAAGGAAATGGAAGGGGGAGATGGCAAGGAGAGGGACATATCGACTGAAATTCCTTCCTAAAACCCTTTATGGATTAAAATATCTCGCAAACGGTGTGTGGACGTTTCATTTGAGAGACAGCTCGCTCATGGACAGCTCATCCCAGGGAATTTTGAGTTCGAGGTGTTTTACTTGCGAAATTTTTATTATCTTTAGCAATAACTACCAGCATTTTCACCTCCGTATTTTAATTCGTGAATAATCTCAATTTCTATCAATTCCTTCTGGCATGACTTTGTGGTAGGTCTCCATTACGTAAAACAATTAAATGATAAATAATAAATTCCAGTTTGAGTGACGATGACGCGACGCGTTGAATACTAAGCTGCCAATTATATTATCTTCGAAGCACGGGTAGTTTTTTTATCATTTCATCGTTTTACGTAAATTCACAGTTTTACCTGCAATGATTAATAATTGAAAACTACAATTTGACCTAGAGACACGAGCCCAAGTTTTTCACCCAAGGCATTTTTAATCCCATGAATATATTTCAAAAATAATTCAAAAAAGGCATTTGAGGTGAGCTGGACGGTCACTGTTTACAGTTGATTTCTACAAAAGAATATCAACGGACAAAAAATTACGATAAATTATTATGGAGAATCCTGTAAATGACATGGCGTCAAACCTGAGAGAGTTTGGAGCGAATAGCGATCCATTATCTGAAGAGTTTCAAGTTTTAAAATTTCGAAATAGCAACATTTTAGGAATTTTTCAAAAAATAATTCGAAAATAGTTATTGCGTGTCCTTTTTGAATTACCACTGGTTGATATATTCTTTGAGAACCATGACTCTTGGGTGACAATCCTTAGATGAATTGTCTTTGGCGTAATATCACACCGAGTGGAATTTCCTTTCGGTGAAAGGTCTCTAAGCGAGTCGTCTCTTGGGTAAAACGGCTTTGGTTGACAAATTTGATACGTCTACGGTCTTTGATCTCCTAACTCCGCTAAACTTATGCCATTACTACTCTCTAACTACTCCGCTAAACTCAAACTCTACGAAAACTAATTCCTTTCAAAGCAAGATCCATAAACTTCTGGAAAATGAATGAACTACACATTGATAAGGTCCTGCCCGCCAATGTCTTTCCATGTGCTTATTTGACCCTTCTCTCCAAAATTTAATAATAATAATTTTATTATGCTCCGGGACATTCCCATGGAGCAGGAAAAGATACAAAAATACTAATAATACAGAATGTGCTAGCAGCAGTACACATTAATATTAAAAATATAACAAATATTAAATAAAAAAGTACACAAAATAAATGAAGAATCTATTAAACATTTGAAGTTTGAAGATAGACAAACAATTTAACTTTGAAAACTTTCAGTGAACTCGAATGCTTGAGGGTATCAGGTAAAGAGTTCCAAAATTTGGACCCTGAGATCTGGAATGAATTTGAAAAAACGTTTGATCTAGGTGTAGGATAAACTAGATTTTCGGGCCCACTGCGGGTGCCTCTGGTGAGGAGCTGCCTTTTGAAAGTAAAGAGATTAAATAAATAACCAGGCTCAGAGTTTTTAAAAAGCAAAAAAAGGAACGAACCAAGCATAAATTTCCTTCTTTTGTTTGGAGTTAGCCACAACAAGCTGCACCGAAAATTCGATACATGGTCGGTTTTGCGGAGGTTAAAGACAAATCTAACACAAGAGTTTAGGAGCCGCAGGAGTTTAAGATCGTGTTCCACAGTTAAATCATCATACACTATGGAACAGTAGGGGATTTCTGTAGGGTAAGAAGTTTCAAAAGCGAGAATACCTCCCAAAGAGGAGTATATTTCATTCCAAAATAACCTTCTTGTAACGTCTAACAATATTCGAGATATCTTCTTTCAATCAAATCCACTTTCTCGAGTTTGGTATAGATAACCATCCTGAAGAAATGGAGCAAAAGTTTGTTCTGTCGAAGATGATAGATTTTCATAAGCAAAACTAACGAAGATAAAAATGTCGGAGAATTTTGTATCTGCTGCTTTAAGCTTTGACTTTCCCTCCCTTCTTTGGGAGCCATTTGCAACGCTTTATCGATGTGCCCTTGACACTACTGTTAAGGACAAAGGGCAAAAGAAAAATTTCCCCTACGATTTCCATCTGATTCCACCATCATGCTTCTTCACTAATTACCCGATCTACATCCGCGTCCAAAAATCACTATTTCTATCCTTCTCCAACTTACAGATATTACTTTTCCATAACCATACTCATAAAATAATAATGCGTTTGAAATTCATCAATGCCTTTCTTTGAGTCCTTTCTTGTTTTACTAGTGACATCACCGAGCATAATAGATAAGTAGAGATAGAGTCGAGATAAAGGTAGATAGAGGATATATCAATCAACAGGAAATAAAGAGAACAAGGTTCAAGTCTCGGTCCAGTTAGAGTTCTTTCATGCCCATTTCTCCTTGGAAAATTTCCAAGCATGCTTTTACGTAGAATCACGCAGAATAAGTTCACTCCCTTTTCCTTACTATACTTCTAAAATAAAAACTTACCTAATCGCTGTATTAGGTTATTACTATACTACTAAAATATATACTATACCACTCTACAAGTATACTCCTTTGTAGTGAAACAATCAGGGAAGTTGGAGGAGTATGCACTTACTTTCCCGTAATCGACAACCCTAATACATTTACATTTAACATTAAAATGTAGATGAACTCTACGAAAAGGACATTTAGTCGTTTCATAACTTTGGAATCGCATTCCAAAATTTGAATTCATATTTAAACCTCGGAAGCTGCCAGTGACACATGACAGGGGGTGTGAAAATACCGATAATCCTATCACACCCTAATTGCCATTAGCTTCTCTAATACTTCGCGGGGAAAACTACCAGAAATGACTATCCGTCCTGGCAATCAATTCCCTCAATCTCTTCTTAGATTTCTCTCGGAGCTCGCGCACGTTACTAACTGAAATAATAATATCAGCTATCTCGCGGACGAGATCTGCAGTGATGAACTTTTCCAAAATCTTACGTCGGAAACCAAGTCTTCTATTCCTAATCGAAGTCCACCCGAGGGATTCAATCATAGCCGAAACACTACCGTCGAATGTAAAATCTCCCTTAATAAACCTAGCCGCTCTACGTGGAACCGTCTCAAGATTGGAGAGTAATCCTACTTTGTGAGGATCCCAAATTCCACAGCAATATTCGAGGAGAGGTCGAATTAGGGAAAAGTACGATTTTTCTTTTACTCTTGATAAATATCTACTCAGAATCCTACTGGCTAACCTTTGCATTCCGTTCGCCTTTCCTGATACGCTTCGAATATGCTCTTAGAAAAAAAGTCTGCTACTGAGTGGAACTCCTACTAGTAGGTATCTGTGATGTCTCACGAACTCCAAAGGTGTTCTGAAATATTATACGGTGCGCGGGTAACGTTGGTTAAACGCGTAAAAGAAATGGTTACGCCCTTCTATACACTGAAGTCGAGCTGCCAATCACTAGGCCAACCCGAAATAACGTTTAAATCGTTCTGTAAACAACCGGTGTCATCCTATGAGACGACCTCACCCTATAACTTCTAATTAACTTCTATATACTACGTATTCTATATATCTATATTCTATAATTCTATTAACTTCTATAATTTTATAATTTAGGATGATTCTTTACATGGACGGAGGATTATGGAAACAAAATAGAAACACGGGAGATAACGAAGGGAGAGAGGGACGAAGAGAGAGAGGAGAGGGAGGAGAGAGAGAGTTTTTGTGCGGGATTCGCTGGGATCGGAAGGATTAAAAAAATAGGAAGGTAAGGGAGGAAACAGCAGATACGGAAGAGGGGGTAGGAAGGTCGCCGGTGACGTCATTTGCCGTGGGTTGCATGTATAATTCTCTCCCCATCCTCGGATGCATCGGCTTTGAGTTGGAGAGGTTCCTCGGAGAAGGGAGGGAATGAGGTTGATCGTTCGAAACAGCGTTGGTATGATTCTGGTATGTACGGGTGGCGGAGGCGTATGACACGTTTCCGTTTGAGGATGGATCCGGTTGAGGCTTTGTTCCATTTGCATGTTGGGAAGTCCGAATGAGCAGCTAAAGTGAGGTAATGAAACCGCTACTATTATAATGAGAGTGGTGAGAGCTTCCACCGCATGGAGAGAAAATTGCTTAACATGTCTGTTAATGAAGCAACTGCATATTCAAACTCAGGCATTTCAGTGATGTTAACATTCTCTCATACACGATTTGGGGTTTATTCTTTTCTCTGCTACACTTTAAACACTAGCAACATATTTTATTCTTTATTACTAACAATTTTACTCACTAATTAATTACTTTAATTATCTTCACAATAAAATAGAATATTGATCTTACAATCAAATCGCTTTCATGAATATCTTCTCAGGCTATTGTTTCGTCATCAGTGGGTTCGAGTTCTCTGATGTTTTAAATCTATCCCTTAAAAATTTTCTTTCTAGCAAAATATTACACATCCTTATTTTCTTCTCTCTTTTTCCCGTGATAAAAGTATAATCAGACGAAGGCTTCTTAAAAGAAAGATGCTTATACGCCTAAATGCGCTTAGCAATCAGTGCTAAATCCGTAAATGGAAAAATGAGATTCAATGCATAAAATATTGTCAATAAGTATCAGCGTAACTTGTTGACAATATTTTTTGTATTCTTATATGTTTGTGTCTCTTTTTTTACTTATTCCTGTACTTCATTTTCAAATATATGCTCCAATCCCTCTCGTATTCGTAACTTTCGTATTCTATTGTAATATCTAATTCCTCAGTAATTCCAATTTTTACAGTTTACTATTATTTACTATTTTACCTGAAATAAAGACGTTTGTATACATATATTTTAAATGAGTGAAAAAATATCCCCAAAAACGGATACATACCTTAAATCTTATAAAATTCAACTTATTCACAAGGTATTTCCCGTAATATCATTTAAATAATAATAAATTTATCTCTCATGGTTAGATTTATTATTTATTATGTTTAATAAGTGACGTAAAGGTCATTGTTTTAGTTTCATTTTGTCACTTAGAACTACAGAGGTTAGTATCTTGTTATACAAAAGATACGACTTAAAACACAAATTTAGTCCACAGAAGGTTAAACAAAACACCTCATTATATAAAAACCTTATGAAATGAAACCATATGAAATAAAACCATATGAAACCATACGAAAATCCTATCAAACCATACAAAATCCTCATTATATAAAAAACATGTGAAATTGCCAGCGAATACTTCCATTCAAATCATTTTTATTGCTTGCACATAGCAGGAACAAAGTATTGAATCTTTATGTAGTGAAGTGCTCTTACGAGATATTCCTTCAGGTAATTTTCAGTAGTTTCTAGCGGAAATGTCAACGTTGTTTGAAGCAAGCTTACCCTTTGAATGAGGAAGATATCACTTCGAGAAGTTTTCCCGAGGAAAAGCAACATAAAAAATAAGATAAAAATAACTGAGGAATACCAGAAAGAGTCGGTTAGAACTCATTACCTCCCTTTAGGCAGATAAGAATCCTAACGTGGAAAATTCTATTCCCTCTGAGAATACCCGAAGATATTTCCGGAACGTCTGCTTCGGAGGATCGCTTTTCTAGTTCTCCAAACGTATAAGCGCCCAATTCAATGAGCCCCACCACTCCATCCTCTTCCACATTAAGTGCTCCAAACTTTCCCATTCATTTCATCGCTCCTTTCAACGGCGGCCATCTTGTCCCATTCAACCCCGGCATTCCTTCGCCTTCTCATTTTCAAACGGTACTTCTTCTTCTTCCTCGGGTGCGAATTCACGTCTTAGTGCTGCACTTCCATTGCGAAAGTCTCCGAACGAAAGAAAAGATTTGGAGAGAGAATAAGCTCGGGGCGGGAAGACGAGAATGGGAACCGAAATCCAAACACCCCATCTAACTTCTCCGCGGCAACGGTGTCCCCCTCTATCGCACCATTTCCCGAAACTCCCTCCTTTTCCCGAGCTCCCCCTATCCGGTAGTGGTTGTCCTTTTTCCTGCCATCTACACAGTTCTCCCGTGGGAAATAACAATGGCTGTTCGTGAGGGGGTTACCATGGTGTGCGTACGTGTGCAGGGAAGAAAACAGCGAGGGAGAAGCGGAAAGGCGTAGGAGGATTTGACGGCGGTGGTACACCCTTGAACACTCCGCGAGCCAAAGAAGGAATATCACCCAATTTACCTGAGCTTATCGTCGTTTTGAGACCTTCGGGCAGTTCCGCAGGAGTTCTCATTTGAAAGGGTCTTTCCTCATTTTATACCCGAGCGACTTGCCTTTCCCAGAGTTGTGTCCGTAATCCATAAAAATTAAACTGACGCACGAGCAAAGTTGGAGCGACTGAAGCTTATCTCTTACATCTCTGTTTCCTCTACGCCTTCGTTTTCGTGGAACCTTCCGCTCGGGGCTTTTATCATTTCAGAACGGGGACGACGAAATCACTTAACCTTTCCAAAAGGGATTTTTTTAACGGTTGGAGATGTAGGAGGGTCCTTTACGTGGAACCTTCAAAGGACTTTGATGAGATTAAAAGCCACAGCGAATTTTTCGCCTGAAAACCTCAGATTAATCCTAAATCGCAAACAGCTTAACCATACTCTCTCATGAAACTAACTTTTTTCAAATCATTTAGTTCATAAGGATGTAGAATAGCTATTAAAATCAGTTTTTAACTGGTTGGCTATGATATGCGATATGTCTTTGAATTAGCAACAGGATATAAGAAATATTCTTCAGTCACAATTGCTGCCTTAATAACAATGTTAACACTCCATGTATCAAAAATATCTACTGAAAATGAAGCGCGTTCAAAACCACATCTCAAAAAATAATGCTATTTCCCTAATTTCGTTAAATTTTAACTTTCTTAAGATTGGGCACAATACCATTCTATAAGACTATTTAACAACAACGGGAAAGCGGATCAGTGAATATCGTCCGTTTGTACAGCCTTCGGCCAGATGGCTGGTAAATCCTGAGCACTGCTACAAATTAACTCAAAAAAATTGAAAAGGATAAGGCCACAATTTAGGAGTTAGCCTCTCACTGGCTTTCCTAGCAGAGCCAGAATGCAATTCGTTGGAAAAAGACATACATGTGTAATCAATCACCTTATGGACAATACTTTTCAGCAAAGAATTACCAGAATTTAGTATCATATTATATAATATCATATTATTCAATATCGTATTCAGTATTATTCAGTAACACTAGTTCCTGAGTAGAAAGCATATTACCTCAGCCGTGAGCACGAGGTAAAAATGAATATGAGATGCACATCCCTCCATCCATTACCAAAAAAAATAAAAATATGGTTATAGTAACAATGAAACATAGTACACCCTCAAAAATATTCTTTCTGCTCGGTTTAAATACCGTTTTGACCAATTTCCTTCACTAGCCTTCCTTCAACTCTTCCTCCAGAACCACATTTCTTCCTCCTCTCTCTTTTCTACCTCTTCTTTGATTCGGTCCTTCCATCTCTTTCATGATTGTTTACTTTTTTCTCTTCATTTATAATGCCACCAAAGTGTCTTTCTTGCACCATGTTTCTCACGTGAGAATACCTCTCTTTTACAGTTTGCGTCATATATTCAGTTCCTATTTTATCCCCAACTCTTTCATAAACGCAAAGGTAACTGATTATGTAAATAATATGCTACAAAGTCTAGCTTTTGTGATAGATAGAACGCACTGAAAAGTTTCCTTCAATTACGTACCTTAATATGAAAAACGCTATGCTAACGCCTATATCAGTCAGCGTATTCTATATTCTTGCACTCATGCATATGATCTTCTACTCGTCTCCTTCAGTTACTACAAACGAATTCTTGGGTAATTCATTTCTTCTGTCTGTGTCGGTGAACTTAATCTTTTGAAAGAAGGTTAGAATGCATGGCACGACATTATGATACGGAAGACTAAATATGTACAAGGACCAGAGAGTGTGTAAGTGCTAGGATATACCGCAAATTGGGTGCGCTGTATTTCGGCGACGAGAACCAAGATGGGAAAGTAGCAGACACAGAAAGACATGAACAAGAAACAGCTTAATATACGGCGATAAGATCGGTTAGTATAATGTAATTTTAAATCTTAAAAAAATTCAGGTTTCATATCTAAGCTTACCAAACCTAAAAACCTCTTTTTCGCACAAACCGTTGGAAGATTCATAAATGTAACAAAATTTGAGCGAACTGACTATATTGAGATTATTAGCATTTGAATTCTTTTTTAAATAACCTATTAATATCTTTATAAAAATAACATTTCATGATTATTGATCACCTCGGTGGCGGAAAGGTTAGCACACTCAACTATCAAGCCCAGGGTTCAAGTTCAGCCTAAATGGGTTTTTTGTGATAAGGGCAGGGGTTTTTATCTTCGTTCCCTAATCCCATCTCATTAATATAATAGTATATTGATTACCATAATTGTAATTGTCCAAGAATCGGTTTTTGATTGCAATATGAGTTAAATATAATAAAACTGTACCTCGGAGTATATTACTACGTGCAGAGCCATGCCTAGGCCATCTGCCGCCCGGGTGCAAACATAATTTGCCGCCTCTAAGAATTAAATACCAAAACCATACATTTCTTGATTTGCAGCTAAAAATTGTTTTAAAAGACTTGGAAAAAACATTGTTTTATGAATTCGTTCCCCAATTCGCAATGGTCACAAAACATCGGTGACAATTAATTACGCATATCCTGTATGCTGACGTAGTTAATAGTTTGCATACGGAATAGTAAATTCTTAATTGCCCACATTACTTTCGAGTAACATTATCATCGCAATGCTCAAAACATAAAATGATATGAATTGTATGAAATCCATTTTCCGCAACTAAATATGAATGATTTCAAAAAAATCGTATTGCAACAAAAGAAAACTTCGATTAAATCCATTAAACAAATATTCCCTTCTTGTCTTGAGCTATCAATAATTATATCCTCTAAATGTTTGTTAATCTTTCATTTCACATGATAATCTTTCGTAGATAAGTCGTGTCTATCGCACAGAAAACAACACATAATGTTGGTGTAATAAAAGTAATGGTTGCGCTACGCTTATACGTATAGCTACGCTTCGGTTGCCATTAGATGCCGCCGGGTGCGATGCACCCCTTGCACCCGTAGAACGGCGCCGCTCTGACTACGTGATAGATCAGAGGGAAACCCGCCGTTATCTTATGCAACCAATCGTGCAACAAACTGCGGCTGGTTGCCTATCCCACAGGAAACAGTGCTCCAGGGAAACTTCAATGGAATTGAATCCCCTTTTTTAATGTCGCATACCCTACCAATGCTCTGATATATATTTTTCTTCTTCGAATTTGAATTTGAGCTTAATTAAATATCATTAATAGAGCTTAAAATCTACCGTAGGTTTTCATTATGGATACTCGAGTTTGGAGCTTCATAAAAACTAAACAAGCGACTCCAGAGGAAAACAAGTTATACCAAACTTTAGCATGTTTCATAGTTTAATTATAAGTATTCAAATATGATATCAAAATTTTGTTTCGATTAGATAAAATTGTTTGAGAAATAATATATCAAAGTGAGCACTCCATTATGAAGCGTGAATAAACATACACTTTTTCGGTCTACCTGTGTTAAAGTACTATCCAGTTACGAACAAAATGTCTTACAATTAATGGTCGAATACGGGATAAAACACGCTAAAATTAAGGTTAACTTGTTTTTCTGTGGGATCGCTAGTCCCCTTTAGTTTTTATGAAACTTTAGTTTTATGAAACCACTTTAATTTTATGAAACTCCAAAACCGAGTGTCTCTATTAAAAAACCGTAAGTAATATATCTCTCCTGAATGACCACAGATAGGGATCGGTAACAGGAAGCTGCAAAAGCATACAATTTATCGCAATTTTGAGCCAGAAAGAATCTCAGCGAAGTCACAGTGATGAAGTTATGGATTTAAATGGTAAATAATAATACAGCTGAGAAATAGCCCACGTCACTCCTACATTTAAGGGCTCTTCGCACGCGAATACAGTAAATGAATTATTATTCTGATTTACCCTCATTTCTACAAGAAATATTTTCCACTTTAAGGAAAAAAGCATTTTTCATAATCAAATCAATTTGTAGGATTTTATTTCACCATCATTTCATTTTTCCTGTCTTTTTTTCCTCCACGTACGTTGAAATATATATGAATTTTATAGGTGTTAAAATAGATCTTTGATTCTTAATTTTTTATTATATTTTGAGGCTCATATTTAATGTGTATGTTCTGTGTTCTATTCCTTTTAAACACTTTCTTTATAATAATGGAATACTGTAACGTTCCTAATAAATGACAGAAAACGTCAATCTAACAAACATTAAAATAATGTTAGACTAAGGAATAACTAAACTGAAAAATTGTGATATGACTGGGACTCGAATCCAGGTCTCCAGCTTTACCGTGCAAAGTAAATACACCTTTTCTATCCTTGTAATTTTAGACTGACTTCAGGCCTTCATGGTTCTGGTTGCATTGACTATATTCAGTGTTTAATGTCTGTATAAATCACGATATGGAAGTGCTGACTCAATTGTGTGCTTCTGATTTTTGGATTTTTGTTTTCTTTTCTCTCAACAAGGATATTATTTCGTTTACATTTAATCTTCTGTCATTACTATCAGGAGACATGGATTGTTTTCATTCTCTCCCGGGTGTGGCAGTTTTCCTTCGGAGGAAATTTTTCGAGGTATTTGACTAATGTTTCTCTCCATATAAATGTTTATTCCTCTTTTTTTGCAAGATTATAGCTAATGTTTTACTTTTAGCGCCAAATAACGACGAGTCAGACCTAAGAGGAGACATTTCAGTTTCAACATCCTCCTCATAAAGACGTTATCTAATCTCAGCCAACGAAAAATGAATAAAAAATAAGTAGGACGAAAGAGCACGAAATTTTTCATCTGGAATTAAACGAAAGGAAAAGAGAGAGCAATCTAATTTTCCACCAGTTGTTCCTTTATTACTCTCAGAAAATCTCGCATCTTCGGGAATAATAAATGGATTGAGGAGAAGAAATATCTTTCAAAGTTTTGCCTGTCCTTTTTACAGAATCAACCGCCTCCTCGACTATCCTTTCCAGAACTCCCAAAGGAGTTGGAAGCCACAGAATCTTTAACGGCCTTCTCTCCTGTGACTATCTCCATTATCGAAAGGTCGGTTAGAGTTCTCGTGATTGCTCTGGAAATTGTTCGGTCCATTGTGATTGATGGATATGAGAATAGAAGGATATATTGCGTCTCTAGGGATTTTGTTCTGGTAGATATCTTCAGGCTCAAGTTTACTTCTTTTCTTATAACAAATTTTCCATTGAGCAGGAAGAAATATATAGCTTTCTTTGAGTCATACAATCCAAAGTAGCGTCACTCGTTCATTACTTTTATATTTTGCAAAATATTAGTACTTCTAGATTAAAAATTACCAATAAAACACGTTTTTTCCTAAAATTTCAAAAGAGAGATGAATAAGACTTTTTCTCACTTAAATTATCTTATTAAACCATACGTACTAGAGAGAGAAGTACTTGAGACGTTAAACCAATTTTTTCTGACTTCTAATTTCCACAACCAAATAAAAAGGAATTAAACCTGCATAATAAAACTGAAATTATTACCAATAGACGTTACTCTTCAAAGGAATGAATATTACTTTGTAAGTTAAGGGAGTAGTTTGTATATTTTATAAATAATGAAACAGTAGGTCAGAAGGTCTTATTAGCTGTTGCAAAGAGAAACTCATTATGTGGAATTGATGACATTTCTGGCCGAGGATATTTTAAGTGTGATATAAAGTAGGCACGTTTTGAATTAAACCAATCATTGTACATAATACCGGCTCAAAGTTTCATTATTTCGGAAAAGATAGGTCGTTCATATTTAACATCAAGCGAACCCATAATGTTTTATAGAGGTTATCAGTATCTATTCACGAACGATGAAAACGGTATGGCATAATTTTCACAGCTATAAGTTTTCCAGAGCAAATGCAGTCAGCTGATGATAATTAGCGACATTGATATCTTTTGATTTTCGTCCTAATTGGTACGACTGGATGCATTTCCTTCCAACCCGTATCGGAATAGTCAGCTAAGCGGGCGACCCTCTTAAAAGTTATCATATCAAACCCGAAGCATCGTATATCTGAATACCAATACATCGTTGCATCGTGATCATGATATTGAAGAAACGGAGCCATTTGTAAAAAATTCATGGAAGAGGCCTTCACTTTGTGGAATCTTGATGACATCATGAGAAATTGTTGAATAAAACACGTTATTGTAAGAATAATATAATCAACATATATATTGCGGATAAGTAAACGTGATTTTTCTTAGTTGTTCAAAACCATGTTTTATTCAAAAATTCCTCATGAAATCTATATAAACCCATCCGTGAGAAAGCTCTAACCGTATTATGATTTAAATGCGGTTCCTTTTATTATTTACCCTCCAGTTTGCTTCAACCTAAACAAATATTTTTCTGGTAAATGTGAAATGGGATGAAATTATTGTATCCCCTAACCTCTGACTGTTAAAACTCAACCTTAACGACGCAAAAGATTTATGCCTTCATATACTTAAGCGTTTTCTCTAAAAAAACATAACGCTACCGCTTGAATTATGGCCGGGGTCCCCGAATTCCTTCCCGCAAATGACAATCTGAGAGAAAATACGGTCCGCGAAATTCCATAAAATCAAGAACGTAAATCAACGGTGTCTGAATGCATAAATCCGACTTGGGTTTTCGATCGCTTAAAACAGATGGCTTCAGTAAGGAGGGTTTACTTACTTGGTAAATATATTTGCACAGAAGGGCAAGTTCTTTGGAACCCAAATATGGAATACCAAATTACAATAAACGATAGAAAAAGGCAAGCATGGAAAGTTTTAAATAAACCGCAGAATGGCTTTTGTACTTAGATCGCTAAAGTTTTTCCAGACAACTGATAACCATTCCTTCTTCTGAGTATCATCAGATAAGAATGTCGAGTATGAAACACCATAAATAATGCGTACATCAACAAAGGTATTACAACAGAATAGTGCACAGAAATGTAACAATTGTGTTCCTCTTTTCCTTCCGGTTCAACAAACAACCGTTTTCACTCCTCTTTGTCAACCATTATAATACAATATTCATCTGAAAATTTGCTTCGTTATTTCTGGCTAATTTCGTTCAGAATTCATCACGCTAAATTTCAGAATAGAACGCAGTAAGAGTTTAGTTGCATGTTGTACTAATACGTATGCATGAATACACTGTAATCCGCCTTTCGGCGTGGGGCAGGGGTTCTTAAATACGTATTTATCAATCCTACTTCCAAATACATAGTAAAATATGCATCGTCGGGAACCAAAAACAGGAACGTAATAAATAGCGGTTTCCCGTTTCCGTTCGGTTTAAAGAATTTCAATTTTTCGGTTCGAGTTGGGTTTCGCTTATTGATTCGATTTCGTTTCGATTCCACGAAAAAGAGTGACATTATGTGCTACATTTATTTCGACAGAAGCTCTTCATTTCGTTTATCGATTACTGAATGTGACGATAAACCATCAGACGTTTTGATTCTTAAACTACCGGAAACCTTTCTTACTAGTACATATATGTAACATAAAATATTTTACTGAATTTTTGAAAATTTAAAGACATACAGGTCTCCTTCTTATAACAGTTCATTACTGAATTGCCTTCGTTAACCGCTTCCCTGACGCACCCGATATATCTCGTAGAAGAGAGTGGCTTAAATTTCAGCCACGCCCTAGTTATTATGCATTTAGGATTATCTGCTTTTTGACCAGTTTAAATTTAAAAAATTCTCAGTAAATATTCCGAGCGTAATGAGCTTGTCTCCTTTACCTGTGTTCAACTACGTCTCTATCGGTTTACCTTAAATGTGGATATACCGTGAACAGGTTAAAATTTAAGAAAATAAAAAAGTGAAATATTGTATTAAATAGGTACCAAATGGTAAAAAGACGTTTTCTCCTGCCTTTGTTAAAATTAAGCACACATTAATATTAACAAGTTAAATATATGCCTTTTTCCAAGTTCAACTTATACAAAAAAATTGGCAGAGAAGGGGTTAAGTAATTGATGTTGTGGCTAAGTAATAAAACACTGAGAAGACTACTTCAGTAACATGAGTCGAAAAATCAAGGAAATGTCTTAAAAAATGTAATCTTAAGAGGAAAAAATATTTCGCTAAATTCCGATAGGAAGTCTTCACATCTTTTCCGAGCAGATACGCCTCTCTTATCTGGATAATCCTCTTATCTGAATTTGCTGTCCCTCGTTCCTTGACCTCGGCGGTATCCCTCCCAGGTTGCTACACTTCTTCTCTCCTCAGGAACAAGCACTCCAGCATCCCTTCGTTTCGTTTCCCTTCCGCAAACCCTTGCTCCCCCTTCCGTTACCCTCCCAATACCACCGTCTGATCCGACCCTATTCCCGAAAAGGCGTCCTCATTCCCTCAATTGGCTTTCTGTGCCAATCGTTGGCGCAGATCCCTCCATGTCTTTCTTCTCTCGCACTACCCCAAGTCCCTAACTGTTCAATCGCTCCCACTCCCCTCTATCTATTCTTTGGAGCTCTTTCTTTCTTCTCTGTTCCCTGAAGGGTGCGCCTTTTAGACAACTCTTTCCAAAAAACGAGAAAAAATTGAGGACATTAAATTTCCGCGAAATTCAGCATTTTTTAAACAATGGAAGACCCTTTACAACGGTCAAGCACCTCTTACGAAACTGCGGATGTTTTTGAAAAGATGTTTCTACTTATTTTTCTGATTTGATTCAAGTCCAGTGCTCTTTAACCCCTCTTGACCGGAGTCGGCTAACGTTTTAGAGCAATTTTTTGTTACGGGAAGTCAGTAAACCCCTCTCTTTGTAACAATTGTCATACGTTCTTTATATTACTGTTGTGATTATTTATTGGATTGATAAAATTATTATTTAATATGAAAGTGAGTGAAATTCCTAAAATTGTTACTGATATAATGTGCGGAATATTTTTTCAAACCGATACTTCTGATTATCCATTAATTAACTAGAAAGATCCATTAATACATTAACTAGAAAGACCACGCAGTTCTATGTGATCTAAAAATTAACCTTGATTAAAATAAAAAATACCTAAACAGTAATGATTGTGCAAACTTTTAATTACTTTACTAAACCGCATAACTATGCTAACATGAAAACAACTTATTCAAGATGCACCATCATTATATATTCTGTATTATATAGTTCCTAGTGATTTAACTTTAGCCTGGGGATAACAGTATGAGTAGTAATAACAGAAATTATGTGATTTATTTTAAATCTCGTTACATTTTTACAATTGCTGCCATACATCGACAATGTATCATAAATATCCTACCACATATTTTGTTGAAAGAAAAGATATTTTCCTTTCCTGAAACACTTGATAATGGAGACTTTGTTTCCGAAATACGCATAGGGTAACTCCCAGATTCAGTAATCGGTAACTTCTCGTCTGCCTACAAACGCGAGTTCCATCTGCCAACATACAGCTTACGGAGTGTTTTTAAGCCTCTAATTCACTAAAACGTGTATTTTGCGTAAACATTTTATAACGAATGCAAAATTCTGTAGAATTGATAATCTATAAATGTAACGTGATAAAGTATTACTTCTAGTGTATAACTTTTATCGTGTAACTTTATATACGCAATTCACTGGCTACGGGATGTTTCTGGAGGTGTTTTACTTTTAGGCGTCCAGATTTAGGCGAATTTCAGGCAATTGTCAAAATTAATAAGAAAGTTAAGCTTCCTTCCAATGTTGCCATCTGCCCAGAAGACTAAATTGTGACTTGAAGTAAACAATCTTTTCACGTTCCTCTTATTTGAGCAATTTTAATGTAGTGAAAATTGTACTTTAAATATAGATTCGATCATTATTCCATAATAGTTGTCTATTTTCATTACTATTTTACCTTTTCCTATTCACTGATCCACCGATTTTCTTTTGAATTCTCTTCCTATTCCCCATTCCTTTCATCCTACCATCTTTATCTTCTTCCTTGCTATTGTCCGTCTCCCTACAACACTTAGCATTTCCCCAAACGACAATTCGACCGCAATTTCTTCAGTCACTTCCCCGGAGAATTCGCCACTCATCTCATTCCTCTCCAGCATCCCCAAGGATTTATGTTTTATCTTTATTTCCTTAGTCTCCCTCTTTTCCAATTTCCAAAAGAGATTTAGCCTGGTGCATAAACATTGCTCTACATTTTATTCTCAGTCGAATGAAAGCAGTGCAGACTGCAGTAACACGGAGGAAGTCTATTTTCCTCGAGAAAGGAATGATTCTCCATTCCGAGGTTGCGGGAATTGTTTGAGTTTGGACGTGAAAATACGTCAGGGAATACGCCTAGAGTCAGCGCTTGTCTTCTGTCATTTAATGGGAAGTTCCGAGAATTTACAAAATAGTGAAGCTAGGGATGTACTCCTAAACTAACGTACCAGATAATAGCGTTCTATACAATTTCCCAATCTTAGGCGTCCTCAGATTCTTGATCTCGATCATTTACATTTCTTACATGTAATTTGCCATCAAAAGGGCTGTTGAACAAAAATCTAATAAACGCAGTCTCAAATTTCCGATTCGATAGTCTCAATCGAAGTGATTAAGTGCTAACTTTTGAATTCGTAGATTTGTGAAATAATTGAGATAGCTACGAAAGAAATTTTCTTCAGTTTAAAAAAACTAGAAAAAATTCTCTCTTTTATTAAATAAAACTTACATCCGGAGTATTGGCTAAAGAATGCATACGTAGATTTAAAGGTTATTATGCAAAAACTATTAATTATCTGTAGAAATATATTAACTGGCATGCAATATTTTAATAGCATCAAACATGCCTTTTTAATACAATCTAAGAGACGGCAGCGTAAAGAGAGTTATTTTCGATGTAGTTCCTACATTTTTATAGGAAAGATCCAAAGGAAAGATTTTTAACTTAAATACTGCCTGAAAGTTTCGATTCTTTTCACGATTTATTGTATTACCTTATTACTGTTGATTTATCAGCCATACTGGATTATATTGTAGCATAATATTAAGCGTTTTAATGACTTAGATATTGCGACATACTCATGCTTTATACGCGTTTGCAAAACAAAACAAAAACTCTCCTAAAAAGTTTACAAAAGTTCCTCTCCAAGAAAAAGTAACCCTTCCAAGTACGACATCCTAACACTACCACAATCCTCGAAAAATGTAACATGTCATCTCCATTAAGTTGTCACATAATCAAAAATAATATTCGCATGTAGTATGAATAGCTTGGAAGTTTACCTGTGCGCTTAAAGCCTTCAAAAATATTCCCGCAATAAATTCAACTTCCCCAAGCAACTAAAACACGTTTTATATCAACATTTCAAAGCACTGCTTTATCCTACGAATGGCATTAACATTTGATTTTCCAAAGCATTGGAGCGAAATCTTTCATACCGTCCATTAAAATTCATAAAATAATACTGTAGTTCATATTCAGCCTTCACACTTGAGAGCAGTAACAAAGCTCGGAATTTTTTAATGAAAATGGATGCCTACTTTATCGCTATATTTCGTAAAAATGGAGAAAGGAATCCGGGAACATCATTCCTCCATTTACTCTTCCCCTGCAGGAGTGTAGAAACATATAGCGCGTAAAATCTGATTTAAGGATACCGGAGGTCATTTAGGAGGAGAACACGTGAACAATTAATCAAATTGGGTGGAAAGAGGTTATTTGCACTCGACTGGAAAAACGCTACTGCAAGCTTGAATAGGCGGGGAATTTAGCTCATACGTACGCTTGTTAACTTACAAAAACGGCACTATTAACACTTTGCTGAGTTTCGGTTCATTTTCCTCGTCCTTCGTTTATATGCCTTTGCCCCATGCCCTTTGGTTTCCATTCACGGAGAGTCAATACCCCCACGCTACACCCGCAAGGCCCTTTGAATGCCCGTCATTACTTCAAACGTCTGATTTCCATCACAAGCCCTTTTGAAAATGTGTATTTGCATATCGGAAACGCGTAGGCGAGGCCTGACATCGACCTATGGCCATATCTTCACTCTACTGGAAATCGGTGGGATGTTATTTTTGGGAACTGTGACCCGCGAGAATACCGAAAGCCGAACGGGCTCCTATCATATCACTGTCAAGGATTCTTATGATTGAGGGAATTTTTTATCGGACGTGAGGGACAGCTCTTTGGACATATTATTTTGGATGCGCAGGGATTTGAAAACAAAATAATAAGTAGCTAAGGAGATAAGAGTAGCTAATGTTAACCTCAGGTATGAAAAAGAAAAAAAGTAATTATTATTTCAGGTCTTTATTAATGCGAAATTGAGACTAAAGATATTTTCTTCCATCTAAATATTTAAGAGGAAACGATAATCAAGGGGGTACCGGATAGCCAAGTTGGCTGCTCGTTCGTCTCTGGTACAAGCGGTCCCGGGTTCGATTCCGGTGGGGATCCGCATGCGCAAAATGACCTTAGCTGTCGAAGCACTTTTAACAATGCTACTACTAACAAGATACGACAATTTCGTATGGGAATAAAAGTTTGGCAATCTCTTCGAAACCTTACAAATATATTTTGATATCAAGCACGAAAATCCGTTGATAAAAAGAATGTATCTTAAAGGTAAAACTGTTTTGGGAAGCACTACAACAGCTAACGTAATTTTGCACACATAGTGTCACCGGGAATCGAACTCACGACCAATGCTGATCAAACACCCAAATAAGTTATAGATCTTCGCCCAAAGATATATTTCTTGTTTTTATCGTCTAATTTCTCTTCGACACTGAATAGATTGTTGGAATTTTTGCACCTTTAAATTTAAATACGTATTTAAATATTCCTTACATTTCTATTGCTTAATGATTAAAACAAATTGATCATCATAGATAAGTATGTCTGATGTAAAAGGTCTTTTAAAACCCGAGAAGTTATATAGCCCTTAATGCAGCCATGTCACCAATAAGGCCGAGTAACCATGTCGTAAAACTCTGCTTGCCGGTCTTGAATATTACCGTTTTTCGGCCACATCAGAAAAATACCCTTAAGAAAAATTATTTCTTATCGCGAAATTTCTTTATTGATCACTTAATTCATGTTTTACAGACATCAAATAGAGTGTTGTGGAGAAAAATAAGCAAAGATAAAATCAAACGGAGCGAAGTTATAATCGTAAAAATTGATTTAGATAAACAGAAGTTTCCGTGGCGTAAGTTACGGCCTACGCGGATTACATGGAAAATCTGTGTGACTGCAAAACGTGCTGCATAAATGACTATGAAGTCGATAGGTGTTGAGATGAAATTCTAACAATTATGGTATGTATAGGATGTCATTTCAGGTCATTTTGATTAATTACATTACAGTTAATCAACGTATTGTTTAATTACTAATTACATTAAAAATTGCAAATATACAATACATTTTAATAACATTATAATAGAGCGATGTCGATTGGCAATTAACTAATTCTGCCCGTTTAGTTGCGGATGTATTTGTATTGGAGTCGACATTCTTCAACAATTCAATAGAGGCAACAACCAAGAAATATTGAGATTCTATTGTTTTATTCCCTTCTCATTGTTGACTTGGCACTTATATTTTTCACAGACAACATTTTCGCCTTAGTTATTTTTGTTACGTTTTATAAAAAGGTCTTCATTTGAAAATTTTATTGATGAAATTCTAGTATTTCGAGCATGCTCCAGGAACATTCCGTACCAAAAAAGTACAGTTAGTTTTTACTATAATGGGTATGAACATTTATCTTTTTCTGCAAAGTAAACATTTCTCACGAAAATTGGAACACGTATTTGGTTTATTGAACATATGTCACCATTTCTACTAAGATTCTGTTCAAGCTACAGTGATTTAAATGTTAAGTAGGGCATATGTCTTCGTCTTATCCCAAACTTCGTTTTATCCTTAAGAAACTTCAATTATTGTACAAAATGAAATTAGATAGTATCACCATACAAACTTGAAACGAGTTCAATAAAAGGGAAATTCTATAAATATTCATATTCTTACCTTCGATTGTAGATTTTGGCTCCAAATTATAAGATTGAAAATGTTCGCTTCCGATAATCGCTCTTATCTAATTAAGCTAAGATGAGAGATTTTGGGCATTATTCTCTACACTATAGGACTATAATATTTAATCCTACTTCTATTTTCCTTGATCAGAATCAACAGGCTCTTCAGCTAGTTTTAGATACATCAAATGAGGAAACAGATTTCGCAAACCATAGAAGAAACTTCAGGTAGTAATCAATTCTTGAGACTTATAAAAAGGTTTTCTTTGTTTGTCAAAGTGGAAAAGTTCGTGGTGAGTGTAACGAATAGAAATTCGAGGAATAGAAGTTCCTCGTTCGCATTTTCTCGTAAATTAGAGAGAAATGTGAGAGGAACCTAGCAGACAGTGTAGGACGATGCTGATGACGTATACCTACATATGATGCTATACCTTTTTCTCGACGTGTGGACGGGTCGCAGAAATATGTGGAAGACAGAGCGGATAGAAATGACAGATTGGAACACTGTGACACGGTTAATTGGGAGATGGACGCTCTCCGTGATTGGCACTTGGCGACTGCTAATCAATCAACAAGTCAATCGGAGATGTACGTAGGACGAAGGCTTACTCAGCAAGAGACGAGAGACATCCAAGAGCGGGTTAATTCAATCCAAACGAAATTGCTACTTCTGCGTCAAAATTGGATACAGAAGCTGCTGATGTTGAAAATGCTACATCGCTAGCTCATTTACCATAGACCTAAGTGGAAGACAGAGGATATTTGTTGTCCAAAGCTTTCTAATGGTATCCTCTTACGTTACGCTACACGAAGAATGGCGAAACTTCTGTCAGAAGAAGCAATACTTAATGAATTAAAGAACTTGCGCCACTATGTAACGAATAACCATAGAGATGGTAATTATTGATTATACATTTTATTACGTCAATAATCGTCTACAGATCTTGTTATGGATGAAATTAATTAATCATTAACTTTATCGCTTAATAGAATTTACAATAATTTAATTAGAGGTTAAATGTTTAGAAGAATAGAGTATGTGAGTTTGCGCGCCAAGCGAATTTTCTGGAGACAAATTTGGGTACGCGGGCCGTAAGATTGCTACCACCACTTTGTACAGTTCATTTACATTTCATCATATAAAAAGAAATTTCACAGAACTAATTTTGTATCCTTATCTCCTTTCGAAGAAACTTTCTGTTATTTCCAAAGGCATTAACGCAACTAGAATTGTGTAACCGGAAATCGAATGCAGGTCTCCGAACACTAGGATCACCTCGATATTACAAGAAAATCTGTTGATTGAGAAGCACGAAATGGATTAAGTGGGAAATTTTCTGTTGAAAGATATCGCAGGGGTAATAAAAGCACTGGCAAAGCTTTCTCCACCTCTTGAAGCTGCGCAATTCTTGAAAAAAAGCCCTTGTTTAGATTCAAATCTAATTCACCATCTTCCATGGGGCTTAAGATGAAAATGTTTAACATCTTCCAACATTCATCACACTTTGAAAGAAAATAGGGCGACTCGTAATTTTCTGTTCTTGGCGAAGAAAGGAAACAAATACCCATAAAAAGATCTCCCTTTTAATTTAATCTTACGATTGTTCCTCTCTCATTCTTTACTTGAGGCACTTTAAAATTAAATAAAGTAAAATTAAAGTAAAATTTCTAAAATTTAACCTCACATAATTACCTTTTCTCTCATCTCCTATATTTTTATTTGCAGAGAGTCCGCCTACTTTTCAACAGAAAATGTAATTCTTCCTCCAACACGAAAGGGTCTAAGGTAGGCCCAAACTTAATACAAAAATGAAAGCTATGAGGAATATTTGATGAAAATTAAAAACTTTGCTTATGTAATGAAGTGTGCGTACTGGGAAATGTTATTCCTTTGGGAAATGTTATCTTTGCATTATATTTTTATACTACCTAGAGGTATCTCTCGATATATGCCGACGTGAAAGTTAATTAGTAAAAAGACGAGAACGTTTAATAACTCTCAGAGAGATTATTCTAACTATTCTAATATTTCATTTTTATCCTAAATTACATATAAATAATAATGAAAATGTTGCAATACGTTTCTAAGAGAACAATCTCTCTGGGAACTTAAAATTCTTTAAGTTTTGGTATTCTTGAAACTTCAGACGATCCCAAAGTGCAAGTATTAACACGTTCACTGCGGATACCTCCATTTTCAATGCATTTATCACTCCAGCGTTGGAGTGATCCGCAGTGAACATGTTAAAAGAGATCCGCGACAAAAAATTGTTTTAGTTTATAATTATTTTACGAATTCTATTATTATCACTCTATTGCTTTAAATGTTAGTAGTTTATCTGCGAACGGTCTGTATTATGAATTAATAAATAAAAGAACCAGGTTGCTTTGTGTTGGCAACACCTCCTGCACATCAATATCCTTCAGTTGACACCTTCACAGTTTGTTTTGCCTATTTTTACCTATTTATATAATACATTTTAAGGTATATCCAATCTTATACACCTCTCAAAATGATGTACTAAAAAGGATTTTTTCACCCTTATTAAATTTTGTTTCAGCTGCTCTGTATCGGACATAGGACGTCTCTAAAACACCCAGCTCAGCTCTATATCCTGTCTATTTTTTCAATCTCTCCTATCTTTCCGTTGTTCCTTTGGTGCCCGCAGCAGAACGGAGGATAGCATATTTTTTCCAGCAATGTAGCATCGATCATGTAGTATAAATTCTTAAGTTTAATATAAGATAAAACAGGGGTTTAATGAGGACTCAGTTAGCTCAACACATGCAGAATAATGTGAAAAGAAGACCCCTGAAAGAGGTGATTGCGTTTGTAGGCCTACAATTTGGTTAGGATTGTGGGGAATAACATTACTCTCAATCTCTTCAGAGCAAATGGTTAATACTTAATACTCTAATTGTCATTTAACACGCGCCAAAATAAACAAAAATTGAAATACAATCATAAAGTGGAAACATTTTTCAACGAGGACATAGTAAAAAAAATTGTATTCGAACTAAATGTCGAAAAAAATAGGATTTTTAAAGATGCACAATAAAAGAATCGTTGTAAGTGATTACAAATGCATACAATCAATTGCTACTTTTAAAAATATTTTTGAAAGTCACATCTCACGGAGAAATCTTATGATAAGTACAGATATATCGCATGTAGAATCAAAAACGAAACTATCACCCTAAACTAGCACCCATAGCTATATTGGATATGATACATTCAAAAGAGTTTTAAGAAGTTGATAAGCTAATTGCTCATTTTCACCATCTGAAGGAGATGAAAAGTAAATAGTTCTCTTTATATTCCTAAACTTTACCGTACCTTATTACAGAGCTTCTCATCCTCTTTTCTTAGTCGGCACACATACGTATCAACTCAGAATTCACAGCACGTTGGACCATCGGCTTATCACACCCAGTCAGAGTTCAACTGCAAGAATATTAATACACCATGAGTAGACTGGAAAATGTTCATATCTTTGCTAAAAAATCTCTTCAGAGATTGTAAATACATTTTCCATATATACACTGTACGTACATTTATACATATCATATACATTTCTTATGAGTATAACATGTTTATGTCAGGTAAAATTAGTAACACATGTTAGTTAGGAAATTGCGGGACTGAAATAAGATTATTCTCCACAGCAGATACTGTAAAATGTATGTAAATGAATACTGCAATTCATTGAGATTGTTATCTTTAAGTGAGCCAGAAGTAAAAGGTAAAACAATCATCTTAATTAACTCGTCAGCAAGGTAAGGGGATGAGTGGACTCATGAACCAACCCAGCGATATGACAGCAGAGCGTACACTAGGAGTTAATTTTTTAGTAAATTTACGTTTCTGAATCAGTATCGAATCCAAAGAAGAGGTGTTCCAGGTGAGAAAATGGTCAATTTACACATTCTAGAGCGCAGATTCCTTTTAAATAACTCATCGAAGAAATAAGTGGGTAAGATGATATTTTCAACACTCTTCAAAGCTAATGCTCCTTGCTAAGTGTTTTAATACTCAAAGATTGGAGGGAGGATTATCTTACCGTTCACGTTCACTGATTAATCCACTTAGTTACACCAAAACCACTCTGACACTTTTATCACTTTAGGATTCCAGTCATAGAACCATAACTACAAATATAGCTCACTTTCAATAATCACGATAGTATTCCATAAGCCATAACCGTCAGTTCTATACTTCAATGTACACACGCCACACTTTATGATATCTAAGTTCACCGATACTAGTCAGAATCCAACGTTTATTTATCACTAAATACTATAAAATTCATCTTATGCACTCTGGAATACTATTTTACCAACACGAATCGGAGATTCACGGGAGTTCCACGTAAGTAAACGTAAAAGCTACACCGATGTTTTGAGGATGAACACTAACATAAACGATGATTAGCACACCTTCGTCGATCCAATATTTCAATTACTCCAACCGTGACGTGTACTTCTGATATCAGCGAGCTTCAGGATTCACACATTGTTTTACATTCCCTGACTTTCAAACTCTTCCGTTTCATGACTGTGTAACAGCTAAACCCGCCACCGAAACTTTTCCTCACAAGAGGAAGACTCCCGAGCAAAACAAGTCACTTCCAGTGTTCATCGCTCAATGACATTACAGGCACTAACACTGAAATCCGAAATTACGAGAAGAAACAAGAATAGGCGTAAGACCTTTTCTTGTTTCGAGAAGTATCCTTTGGCGACACTCCCTACGTGTTTACCTGTTGGGCTGGATACGTAACGACGGGAAAATTGCTATCTAATGTGCAGTCGGTCTAATAGTACTTTTGAATTCCCTCGATGGACTGAAAACATTTGCCAATGCTGTGCTAGAAGACCAAGGGCTGTGGGCTACGAACGAATCCTTTGAGGCATTCCTAAGCAAATGCTTACCAGCTCACGTATAATCAAATGGGATTCGAGCAAGCTGATGTTTGCTTCACTTGGAAATGTACGCACATGTCTTACTTATTTTCTTTAATTATAAGCAACTCTTATAAAATAGCCACTTTCATTATAACCCAAACTGTGCTGTAATTGTCACAAGAAAAAAGTCGATTTTAAAAGCGATTTACTCGAAAAATTAGTTTTTCCTTCGTATCTCAGGACGTATCGTTGCTGAGAAAATAAAACTTGTCACGAAAAGTCTGAACACCATTACACCAGAGACCTACTACCACAAAGTCGACCATTTTGAAATACACGATCCATACGTGAAGGTGCTTAACAATTAGATTTCTTCGTTCAGGCGTAAATTTCTCACGAGACGAAAAGGATTCAGTATTTGCCGAGGAAGCCGGTTTAAACCTCAATCCATCCACCGGAACTACTAAAAGGTCTGGAGAAGGAATGAGGCACACAAGGCAAGGGGGTGTTTCTTTTGATTTTCTCTCTGAGGCAGAATGCAACGTATCGAAATCATCCAAGTGCAGCACAATGAATTCATGAGAATCGAAATTCCACGTAAGTAAAACTCAATGACCCAATCATGCCAATGTATTTTCTTAATGTCGCTAGACGTAGCTAAAAAGTCGCTAAACTCAGAAAAATATATAGCAACGAATTAGTTACAAATATAATAGCTTACATTCGCTATTACAGCCAAAATATCAGTTCATAAATTATACAAATGAAATGTATTATATGAGTATTAAGTCTTCAACTGAATTTAATGTTCATTTAATTTTAAATTGAGTGAAAAGTGTTACATTAAGAGTACGTAGAGGAGGGTATACGTAATAGAGCATGTCGTACAACAGCGAGAGGTCGCTAAAACGGAACAAATGTCGCTAAAATAAGGAAAAAGTTAGTTAAAATTGTTATCTGAGCAGACATTATTGTAACAGATTAAAGTTAAAAGCTAAATCTAGTGACACAATCTCTAAATTGGCAACTATGAACCCAATGGATAACGCTTTTCATAAAATTAAATAAGGAGTAATCAGAACGAACACCATTATTCAGCATCACTCATGCCCGTATCGCATTCATATTGCCACACAAGAACGACACAAGAACGCAAGATATCATAAACTACTGAGACAAATGTAAATTAAATATATATTTTTGTTTATTCTGCACCAATACACAAGTGAAAAATATTGCATTCGGCAAGATTTGGTATCAGGAGCCGCTAAGGAAGCATCGGTCCCAAAATCCTCCAATTGCTACCATTTCTAAGATTCTCGAGGCCGTATTTTTTCTCGGGATTGGCCTTTTTTGTCATCCCTATCTCTTCCCCCATCCCATCCACCACCGTAGCAAATTCCCTCGTTTCCCCTCTTTCAGACCCCAGTCATTCTCTCGGTGATGAATAGATTGCCACCCTTTCTATTGTCGGTCATCCGGGGGTTACATCTGCTCCCGCTTCCCATGGTGAGGACGTCGGCGAGGGAAGTTGTCCACGGCGTGGTTGCAGGAAGGTCATTTCTCCAGAGTGTCGCTTGATTTTCGGGTTAAAGATTTCTGGTGGTCGCGATGGGAATCGTGTCGAGCGGATAAAGAATCGATGAGTTAAGGGACGCACAGGACGATTTTGGAGATGGAGGTAATGATGACATTTGAGTGGTGCTTCCGGAGGCACTTGAGCTGAACGGATGAAAAATTCAGCTGCGATGCGCGAAGTTGCAATCGAATTTAAAGCTGTATGATGGTTAGTGTTGGGAAGCACATGGTTTATCAATATAGAAATATACATAAATTGACCCTTTATTGGCGAGGTCAGACCCGTGAAGGTCTCTCTTCCACGCTACCTTTATGTCGTTATTATACATGCAATGATCAATTAAAATCGGTCCTGCTACCATTTCCTGATGAATAGAATATTTTTATTGGCGCACAGATAAATGGAATATTTATGTAGACGCGGCATGGTGGTGGTTCAATGGTTCAATTGGTACAGAATAGAGACAAAGGCATCTTTCATTAACTTTTATGTCAGTATTGTTCATGGCTGAGGTAATATGGAAGCTACTGAGGTATGAATGGTACTGAATAATGGCATTCATTTATGTTTCTCCTTTCTGAGTGCTACGAAAAGTGTTACTTGTAGAGTCATTGAGCTTCTTTTACGCGAACGTTTTCCGTTTATAGCATTCTGTGTCAGTGAGGAAAGCGATGGCAAACTACCTCACTCCTCATTTTGCCTAGTTGCCTCAGCCCCCTCTCCAAGGCTTTTCTTTGCTTATGGTTGAGAAGTGAGGTTCAAATCAACCCTCAGGCTCAAGACTGTAGAGACAATTAGAAGCAAAAAGAAACAGTGGAGTATGGGAAAAAAATCTTTGCAACGGAAGGTTGACTAAGATAAAGTCCACGTTACGGGAAATCCCACGAAGAAGGGAGGATGAAAGAATAGCGAAAACACCGAAGAAAAAATATCATAATATATAATAATCATAAAATACGGTCACTAAAATAAATTGAAATTTTAAATTACATCGATATATAAAACAGAAACGCATAAATGAAATATTACACAAGAAAAGTACACTTTTAAAGTAAAATACGTAAATACACAAAGACCTTCGCATTAGAAAACTTAGGCTTAGTGCCGTATTAAATAATAAAATCAAATAAATTGATATTATTTAGCGACTAAATGATGACTTCAGCCTGAGGCATTCATCTAATGATGAATAAATGAATCAGAAATTGTAATCTTTGTCATATTCCTCCAAGTAAAGACAGTGCAATCCTGAATCCATACTCTTTATTTCGATAGATGTAGATTGCAATAATATCAGCAATATAACGTCCCAACAAATGATAATTTCATTCAAATTCTATTAGCAAACAAAATTTCAAAGCTAAATCAACATTTCTTTATTACCTCCGTTCCATTATATCTTACTTTAATTGTTACAAATAGCTTATTTTGACGTATGGAATATTTTACATGTTTCTTTAGGTACCCAACATTGAATATGTCCTTTCTTTACTAATGTTTCAGTCTTGGTTAATCTCCGGTAATGTGAAAACCGCTAAGACGTGAATATGGCATAATAATGGTTTTCGCTTCGTAATTACTTATTGAACGCTATAAAAGTCTTATCCATAGAGTAATTGTGCAGCAGGAACATAGATTGTTTTCGTCTCTTAGCAATCTGACTCAACGAAGGAAGTAAAGGAAAACTACCTCACTCCTCATCTTCACCAATAAGCCTCATTTCCTCTCTAAAGTTAATGGTAGTAAATAGTGGAGAGATAACGTTAAATCGAACCCCGGGATGAGCACATATAGACTCCATCAAAAGAATCACAAATCCTATCCTTAACTCCTCGAGCGTAGACCGGCTGCGAACTCATTGTTCGGCGAAAATCTCAATCTACTTCGCAGCCAAATTAAGCGCCTACGCGACCTCCCGATATTAATCCCCTTCCCCACTCGATAGTGAGCCCACAAATAGGAATCCACCCACACTACGAGAAAATAAAGGCGAGATCACCGAGAGAATCGTCGCGTCGCCCACGTACTCCGTTCCAAACGACACTGAATGCACCGCATAAACCTCAAACCGCTCGACGAGAAGGTGCTAATACCATCGGAGATAGACCAGGCAACTAATTCTCCGCGACAACATCTACGAATGGGAGAAACAGGAGGCGAAGAAGGGATGTAACACGGGCGCGTAGGAGGGAAGGAACTAGGGTGGAATAAAGTCGTTGCGAAGGAAGGGGAGACGGAGTCAGGGTTATGTGAGAAATGAGATTGGTTTTTAGGAGGGTAAGGAAGGAATTGGGTTGGAAGAAGAGGGGATATGGCCTCAGATCGAGGGGAAGGAAGGGGTGATTGGTCCGAAGAAGAAGGTAATGAAACGAGGAGATCGAAGGACCCGAAAAAGGTGGGATTGAGGGCATTAAGGATGGGGAGTGAGGGGAGCGGACAAAGCGGAACGTGGGAAGGGTGTGAAGAGAAATCCTTGATGTGCGGATATTGGCCGCGATTTCGGGGGTTTGACGTGATAAAAATGGGCAGGAGAACATAGCGATGTGAATGGGAAGTTGAGAAGGATGAACGAAGGAATGGCATGTGGGAAGATAAACAGATAGAAGGGGTTAGTCCTCGCTGTTATTAATATGCCTCTGGAATAATGCAACACCTTCTCTACTATCTTTCAAGTGCATATAAGTAAAATCTATAAGTAAAAACACTTGATGAAATGCCGCTGGCCTGCTTAGATTAACAATTACCTAGGACAGCTAAACAACTGGAGAAAATAACAGGATTAATGAAGAAAACAGAAGAATTGAACTTGGATGGAGCTCCTCCGGAAGGAATTCGTATATTCTGAAGGAAAAATTACTAATGGTTTTGAAGAAGAAGGTCTTTAACCGATGTATTTTACCAGTCTTGACCTATGGAAGTGAAATTTGAGCACTAAACGCAGAAATAAGCCAGCGATTTCAGACTTTGCAAAGAAGTATGAAACGGTGTATGCTGGGAATCACTAGAGCCACAAGAATCACTAGTAAATGCATCACCTTGCTGACGATGATGACAGGAAAGACAGGCATCACAGATAAGGTAAGATCACTGAAATGGATGTGGGCGGGCCATGTTGCGAGAAGAAACGACAAACGCTGGACATCAGCAGTTCTCAACTGGACACCAAGAGATGTGAAGAGACCAAGTAAAATAACAAAAGGCAAATGGAACAGGGACATCAACCAGTACATAGGGGTAACATGGCAAAGAGAAGCCCAAATAGAGAGAATTAGAAAACACTTGGGGAGGCCTACATCTATGTCGGATTGAAAATGGCTGATAATGATGATAAATAAGTAAAATATCAAGGTTTAAAACATTATGGATTCTACGCAGAGTGGCAATTTCCCCACCTATTCTTCCTCAGTTATTCCTCTACTATTTTTCTTATCTTCCTTCCTCATGTATTAGATTCTTAAAACACAATTGGCTAGATCAGTCACTCGGAAATTTAAAGGTCCAGATCCGAGTCTCGGTCAGACTTTTTCATGTCCGTTTTTCCTTGGGATAAAACCTTCTCTTTCTTTAAGTATTCTGCCCAGTATGTTTTTGCTTGTATTGTCTCCCGATATTTTTTTATAGTTTTCTAATAGTTTTGTTATAGTTAGGGTTGCAAGTCTTTTCTTTTAAAATTATTTCCAGGAAATCGTTTACATTTCCTTTAAAACTGAAAGGGTGAAATTCGTTCATTTTCTTTTGCATTATAAAAATCCATTGACCATTGATTTAATTTCCTTATAATCACATATATTATGCTCCTGAAATAAAAGAAAAACTTAAATCTGATGATTTTGTTCCAAATTTCGTAAGAGATAGAAAATAAGATGATACTCAACGTTCAAATACTTTTATAGAGCCCTTCGATAGACCCGAAATATTGGGCAATGTCGAAAAATTTCCCATGAGTCTAGAAACTACGATGCTTACGTTTACTCAAGTTTATTCAAGGTAGAGGGAAAGCAAACATAAATAATGTATTGAGCCTCAAGGAGAAGAGGGTCTAATGGTTACAGCACGAGAAAGGTTAAAGGTCAAAATATCACCGGTGCTAATGCGGGAAAACTTTTTAGCGACGAAAAAGTTCCTTCCTTAAAGACGAAAAACTTCTCTTTTTCCCCACTTCAGCATCCTTAACGCCAATTTCCTTTTATCCCTTATAATCCCACCTATTAATTCGCAAAAGCTGATTTTAAATAACGTACGAAGTTTCTGAAGTGGAGGTACTTATATTCTAAGACTTTCATCTCAGGAAGTTCCTTTAGAAATTCTAAGATATTAATTTTACAATAATACTCCGTTATGATTTGAAATCAATATACTAAATTATGTATATTGAGCACGAATTTAAAGTTCTTTTTCATACATTTTTTTGTTAAACGAACTTTCTAATGCTCAAATAATACCTTCGAAGATTAACCGCATACATCACAGCAATTTCAGTTACTAAAGAAAACTATTCATTTAGGCATGACAACGTTTTATTTTCTCTTACCCAAAATGTACAACCGGTGAAAGTAATGAATATCTCATTCAGTGTCCATACTCAGAATCAATTTTTAAATAAATTTTATGCGAATACTGCGGAAAAACAACAAAATTACTGTCTTACTAATTTCATTGGATCATTGGGCAATTAAATGAATAATTTCCGGTTAAATGAGGAACTGAGACTAGGCGAGAGATGACACATTTTATTCTGTAAATAAAAGGTTACTTCATAAACTACCAACTCTCCCTTTCCTGTTGAGATTGAAAATAAATATCACGCATGGGTTGTTTCAAGGATGAAGGACTGCTTGTCTAATAATTAAAAAATGGTCATATAATTTGTAGTGTCGCGAAATTGGAAAAATTAATTGAAAAAATTATTTTATGAATGTTGTTAAAATAACTGACAAAAGAGAATAATTAGAAGGAATTGTAAGTTGGAACATTTTTACGTATTCTGGCCTTGAACCTGAGTCTTTTACCAGCCTGGTGGGTACTGCATCCAATTGTGCAACAACAGCGTAATCAATCCTCGATACCGGGGCTTATGATGGCATGAGAAGGGTTTCCTCAAGGAAAGCTATCCAACTGCTTTTCAATGATTAATATTACAACTTAATTTACATATCATTTAAAGATCTCTTTTTCGGAAGACATACCGACCAAACAGGGTTCTTTAGATAGGATCGGGTCTTGTAAGAGTCATTTAACCGAGAGGATTTCAACCGAAAGAAGGCCATATTTCTACCATAAAATACAGAAATTAGTGTTTATTTCTGGAGATACACTCTATAATAAACAGAAAATGAAACCTCAATACTCCAAGGAAATACATTACTGGGTAGTACATAATCTACATTACATGTAGAGAAACCAGAATTAAAGTCCTAAATGTTACTGTTTCTCTCTCTCCCTTTTCAGAGTTATATATGTTGCGATCTAAAGAGGGACGTATGTGTCGTTATACACTAGACCATGCAAATATGTTGCATTTCATCCGTATTCCTCATCAGCTATAGTGTTTTGAATTACCTCTGTGTTTTCGCGGTTTTTCTCCCGCGCCGTGGGATTTTCTCCGTAAACCTTTAGTTGTGGAGTTTTTCCCTACAACTCAAATATTTCTATTTAGTACTATCTATATCTAATTTGTAGCTATTGGTTTTTATTTATATATCTACTAGTTTGTATATTATTTTTGTACTATTAGCTGCGCCACTCATCTAGTATCAATATTAGTCAGAGGTTAGGTGTAATAGAGGCCCACATGGGTCTAACCTCGCCGAATAAAGTATTCTATGATAATATTAGTTAACTTGTACGTATTGATTTATTTTTCTTGACGTTGTTTTATTCAAGTAACATGTTTCTGATTTAATAGTGTAAATTATCATGTAATATCTCCAGTGATAAGGTGGAAGAGAAGCCACTTTTTCCTAACCTCGCCGCAAAATTATAATAATAATATCGTATGCCTAATCAAGTCCAGCCGCAAAGCACATTCTAACGGTATGAAGGTATCGCTCGAACCAGCAACCGAATGAAGGATCCTGCTTGATTAAAACTTCATTCGGGCGACAAATGAATCCGCATCGCTCCGTGTGGAGAAAACCGCCCACACTAAAACAACTCGAGAGCCGGACAAACTCATCGCTCCTTCCGGAGGGCAATGCTCTCTTTAGACGCGTATTCCGCAGGCTCTCGAGTCTGCTAGCGGTAATGGCCTCTGGAATGACGTTCGAGGGACGTGGGGACACGAACGTGCACAAAAGAACCCAAGTCGATTCAGTTTCACGAAGAAGACGGGAAGAATATCCATTACTGAGGCACGTCGTTGGCTTTCATATTCAGATGTTTGTACTTCGGCCATTGTTTATTTAATGCGCGAATTATTACTTATCTTTCGTCACATAAGTCATTTTTTATTTTGAATTAAAGCATTTCAATGTAAAATTTCATAAAGTACAGACGTAAACTCACGTTTTCCCAACCAGCATTTTATTTTTATACGCATTATGCAAAACAATTACACGAAAAATCATTGCGGCACGATTCCCATATACCATTTTTGTCCAATATTCTATACAAATTTAATCCATTGTGATATTACTTTAATCTTTTGAATTTGAAGCGATTCGTTATGACTTAGACGGGTGTACTAGTCAAAGTATAAAGGGGTGTAAGAGATTGCAATGGGGCTATTTCTACCCAATAAAGCTATCTCGAAGACAAGTTGGACTTCAGCTTTCTTTTTCCAATTTGCTTTGTTATTATAGAAATATTTCTCTATTCTCTTTTATTCATCGTTTCTCTTTCCTTGTTGATCTATTATTTTTTAATTTTAGTTTCACTCAATTTTATTTTATAGAAAATAAGATGATACTCAACGTTCAAATACTTTTATAGAGCCCTTCGATAGACCCGAAATATTGGGCAATGTCGAAAAATTTCCCATGAGTCTAGAAACTACGATGCTTACGTTTACTCAAGTTTATTCAAGGTAGAGGGAAAGCAAACATAAATAATGTATTGAGCCTCAAGGAGAAGAGGGTCTAATGGTTACAGCACGAGAAAGGTTAAAGGTCAAAATATCACCGGTGCTAATGCGGGAAAACTTTTTAGCGACGATAAAGTTCCTTCCTTAAAGACGAAAAACTTCTCTTTTTCCCCACTTCAGCATCCTTAACGCCAATTTCCTTTTATCCCTTATAATCCCACCTATTAATTCGCAAAAGCTGATTTTAAATAACGTACGAAGTTTCTGAAGTGGAGGTACTTATATTCTAAGACTTTCATCTCAGGAAGTTCCTTTAGAAATTCTAAGGTATTAATTTTACAATAATACTCCGTTATTATTTGAAATCAATACACTAAATGATATATATTGAGCACGAATGTAAAGTTCTTTTTCATACATTTTTTTGCTAAACGAACTTTCTAATGCTCAAATAATACCTTCGAAGATTAACCGCATACATCACAGCAATTTCAGTTACTAAAGAAAACTATTCGTTGCTTCATTTAGGCATGACAAAATTTCATTTGCTCTTACCCAAAATGTACAACCGATGAAAGTAACGAATATCTCATTCAGTGTCCATACTCAGAATCAATTTTTAAATAAATTTTATGCGAATACTGCGGAAAAACAACAAAATTACTGTCTTACTAATTTCATTGGATCATTGGGCAATTAAATGAATAATTTCCGGTTAAATGAGGAACTGAGACTAGGCGAGAGATGACACATTTTATTCTGTAAATAAAAGGTTACTTCATAAACTACCAACTCTCCCTTTCCTGCTGAGATTACGNAATGGCTTTGAAATTATGGAAGTTAACCGTTTCCTGCTAGTGTCCGTATTTGGTTAAGGGCTCGTGTCGAAGCGGCAGAAAACTTGAGAACTTTTTCTTAAGAACAACTGATGAGAGGGGGCGACTGAGAGAAGTTGGCAAAATGAGTCGGACTCCGAAAGAAATTACTTCCGACCATAATGGGTGGGGAATAGGGCGAAGGGCGCAATGAGAACCCCCTAATGTTAGAATGGGGAAAATCCGAAAGAAATCGTCCGTGAGCCATAGCGCTCTTTTTTTCCCTCACTTCTCCCTTACCCTAGGCCAGAGAGAATTCTCTCGTTCGTTCCCTTCGCATCTATTTCTTCGATTACCTCTTTTTGCTCTACGATCATTTATTTCCACACGCCTTCTCTGGCTGTCGAACTATTATCTACAAAGGAGAAAAATTTCCAGCGAAAGGTTTAGACACTAAACCCACACAATTTGAGAGGTGGATCACTTAAGATCATAGAGGTCGTTGGGCTATATTAACAGAAGTAATTATTCATTTTTAAAGTTATTTATACCGTGCTAAAAGTATAGTGAAGTATTTTTACTTGCAAAAATATATGCGAAATAACATATACATGACTAAATATATTCCGAGTTCCTCGGACCTGTTCCTCCTAGCCCATAATTTACCCAGCAGATATTCATGTCCTTCAAGTTTAAAATAGACTGACATAACCATCTACTATCCAGTTCTCGAAGTCAACTTATAGGTAGTATATAAGGTAAGTTACTTTATAATTAATAATTTAGAAAATTATGACAATACTTTCGCAATCTCTTTCTCGGTGATAGAAAGTTGGCAAAAGTTCGATTGGATTTTTCATTCTTAGATGATTGGTTTACTTCATCCCGAAGATCTCTAAGAAACTATTCGTATAAAATGGCAAATACCATCCCTTTTAAAATTACTCTCTCTCTCTCTCTCTCTCTCTCTCTAAAACCCTTCAAATACATGTTGGCTCTGGATCACTTCAATTAAACATTTTAAGTTCAACGTATTCACAAGTATATAAGGCGGCTGAAGATAACTTGATACACGATTATTATGGAAATCTGATTGAGATCGGCGGCTATTTCAACTTTCAACAATGTTTCACAAACTTTATGCTCAACAGTGACAAGTTCCGTAGCGGGTCATCGGTAGTCTGCGAATATTGAAAGTCCCTCCAATGCAAAGAAAATAGAAGAATAAGAGGCCCTCTTTCCACAGTTTCCTTCCGTGAAGAACACGAAGAGGGTGAACGCAATTGCCATCGTTGTCGGCCACTGGGGTTAGTAAGGTTGTGGGACGTAAAGGGAGTTTTGACTGCAGCGTAAGCCCCCCGCGTCACCAACCCCCCACGTGAAAATCCCACGCCTTAAAACTCCCCCTCCTCACCATGGCAACCCTAATAAAGTGGGCCCATGCGTTTTCGCCCAAGACATCTCCAACAGCCATTTAGACTCCTAGCTCACCTTCCTTACTTTTATTTCCACCTCCTTCCCGGCAAACCCTGAAGAAACAGCCCTCACTGCTTTCCCCTCTGCGAAGATTTCGTCTCAAAGAACCCTCCATTTTTCATGCCAAGATTCTCATTCTGTTGCGACTCTGCGGTATGTACTTATTAATTACTTCGAAACTTTATTTATGCGAGCGATACTTTATTTACCAGAGGTTTGCCACTTTTCTTCATATTCTGTCCAGGAAGTCCCCGAGTATCATAATTTAAAAATCACAGAATGAGGCACTGTTTTGCGGAATCCCTATCGTGGAACTTTCTTTCATATCGTAACTAATATGTGAAAGTATGAACCCATGTGAAGGAGGTTCAAAGGGTGCAAGGATTACTATTCGAAAACTTCTACACTTATGAAACGTTTCGCCAACGCAAATGATACCTATGCTAAATTAGTGCTCGTTTTGAGATCAGGCTGCACAAGGGAAAGATTATAATTTCCAAGGCAGGATTTTTGTTACGAGAAGTTCCAGCATAGAGAAATGTCTCGAAAGTGTATGTAGTATTGGTACGCGGTATAGAAAAGAAGAATGGGTTATTTATAAGAATATGGTTTGAAAATTATCTTACAAACGGAAAAGATACAAATTTATTAATATTCAATACGTAAATCATTCGTGATAGTTATCTTTAGAAAATTGTATAATTCGATCACTGAGTCTAAAGTTACTTCTTCACTTGAGGTTAAGTTAAAATTTAATAATAAATTCGTAAAGTATTTATTATTATCTAAATGCAACCATAATTAATACAAAATACTCCTGTATTTCTCCAGAAAATAACAGCAAAAAGATTGAATGATTCGTGAAGTAGCAGTTTAATAGTAGCAGGAAAAATTAAAGGTTTCGGATGTGATTCTTAACTAGCCAATTATTATGGAATTGAGGGTATGCCACAAATTAATTTTATTGCATGGAATCTGATACGGTCTTTACTTTTCGTTTGTTTCGGAGATGATTTATTATCTCAATTTAACTCTTTCCCGGGTGATAATATGAAGAAAATCATCCGCCGGGTTGACTGCCGGAAAGTTCACAAAACATGTTTCGTCCGCATTTTCTATATTCTGTACTGAAATTACCTGGCTGACGGTCCGAAATGATTTTTTTCACTTATAATATTCTCCAAATGAATTCCATACGACAATCGGAGAGAGATACCAACAGATACATAGAAGCATAGCAAAAGCTTTTCATTCTCTGAATAACAGCATTTTCTCAGGTCGAATTATGAATTATTTAACATGTCATCATTTAGGCGGCGATTGAAAGAAGTAGTTGGAGTATGGAATGGAAGGTTATTCTGATAAGGGAATACCTGTACTGGGTGATCAGGAAATATGAAAGAGAAGGGTAAAGGCATTTAACCTAGCACCACTGCACTTGAAATTCCAAGAAGAAACGGAAGTGAAAAATTCGACGTTAATTGAACTGAAATATAGGTCCATTTTCTGTCAAAATGCTTTTGTTTCACATTTAAACGATTTAAAAGCCAAAGGATTGAGGTGAGGTGTTAACTTTACACATTAAAGTTGTGCGGCTAAATCCCAAGGAATAACAAGTATGAAAAATATCGACATGACTGGGACTCGAACCCAGGTCTCCCACTTTCCGGGCAGGTATTCTAACCACTGAACTACCGTGCCGCGTCTCTCTCACACTGTTAAGGGAATGCTTTGTGAGCAAGACTGGCAGTCTCCACATAGTGGCACAACCTGCCGTCCGAGGTCCTCACAGAGGCAGCCGGCTCACAAAGCGGTGTTATGAGGTTATTTCCCCCCAGGAAATCACAAGGATTAAAGGAAAGGAAGGTGTCTTAGTAGATTAAAAACCTACGGCTAAATCCCAAGGAATAACAAGTATGAAAAATATCGACATGACTGGGACTCGAACCCAGGTCTCCCACTTTCCGGGCAGGTATTCTAACCACTGAAGGTAGTTATTAGGACCTTAAAAGCCGTTTATTCTTTCATGACGCAAAATGTGTTTCTAAAAATTTTTAAAGCCATTATATTTTAACCTCTGCGATACATCATAGACGGATAAATACAGTACTTGTCAAACTACAACTAAAAATTAATGAGAAAGTTATTCTTATTGTGTGTGCTGTTTCGATCAACAATGCAATTCTTCCTAATTATATTATTAATATGTGTTATTTTGTCCGAATATAATTACATGCAGTACATTACTCGTTAAAAACGCCCTTGCTTACGACATTATACTTCCTAATACGCTGTTTACTCCCGGTACCAACACCTAGCACGCGAAATATAATAAAAAATACGCTCTCCTACCGAATATAAGCCAGATTTCTCCCATCTCCAGATGCACTGCAATCCGCTTTAGCCAATTGTTTACCTCATTTGATAGAACAAAAATTGTTTACATTATCTGTGTCACAGTCCTCTCTCCTCCTGCTTCCCTTTGTCTCTAATGAGTTCTTTTCGACTCACTGAATTGCGATAGCTAATTTTGCAAGAAGAAAATTAAAATTTCGCGTAATTGTCCATTTCCCATCCCATTTGCAGAGTCCATCAAAGCTCTGAGATGGAAAGAATTCTTCCTCATCAGTCTCATCCAAGGGCAGAATATTGGATAAACATTTTCTGTTGGTATTTCCGTCGCAAACTTTCAAAATCCAATATAAACGTCTAATTCTAACTCCATAAACGTTTTTATTTTAACGCGAAAGAAATAAAGTCTTATAATATTCCGATTAAAACGATCTCCCGCTTGTAATCCGTTTTTCAGTCGATCCCCTGAAAGGCGTTTTCTAAAGCGAAATCTACTGTAATCAGATATAATATATCTGCGAACGTGAGATGATCCGCTGTAAGAAGGAAAAATCACTTTTAAAGGTTTCCATCTCTGCCGTCTAATTATGTTTTTGATTTAATCTCGTGAGCTTTGATAAAATGCTCCGAAATCTAAAAGGTTAAACAAAACTTGAAAAAAGTTTCCTTGATTACCCGGGACATTTTTAATTATAAGTGGAATAGAAAGCCAATTAAAATCATTGGGGAAATGAGTTTTACCGCTTCCTCATATTATTGCTTCTTCATGCATATATATATTAAAATAATCCTCTGAAACCGCGAGTCAATATCTGTCATGGAAATTATTTACTTTATTTAAATATCTGTCATGGAAATTAATTTCTTTATTTAAAGAAAAGCGGACACGAAAAAAATCACACAGGACGAAGACCCTGCCAAAGATGTTTCATGACCGTTTTTCCTTAGGGTTTTTTCAAGGTGCACGCCTTTGAATGCAAAATTAAAAAACTTTTTACCTTTTTCCTCGTGTTTTACTTTATTCACTTGCTTAAATTTGTACTACGTGGATGAGGTTCTCTTTATTCAAAATTTGGTAAATAAATTATGTAAAATTTTCCACGCATCAATTTCCTTTTAGTTCTTTGATTTCGTGAATTAATTCTACCGCTAACTTTGAGCTGTTCATTTAGAGATTTAAGGCTCGTTGACCTCGGATTCGCCTGCAAAGCGTAAAGTTTAATCCTCAGCGGGATATGGCTCAAATTGTAGGCAGTAACAGAAGATTAGTTCCGCCACTTTTCACAACTGAAAAATGCCCCCGGACGTGGGATTTCTAGCCCAATTTTTCACTCTAGCATGAACGTGGGCGAATCTCCCATGACGCGGGGTTTCATCGCTAAAATCACGTTATGACGACATAAAAGAGCAACCCAGACTGGTATAAATGGAGGAATATCGCGCCTCATTCTGGAATCGTCCTTTTTTACGCCTTCCAATCCCCACGGTGACAAAAACTCGTCGTTTACACGCCGCTCCCGTGATTCAGCATGGGATTCCCAGCTCGCCTTTCCTTCTAAATCATCTCTATGGGACCTGGGAAAAGAAAAACGACGCATAACCCTTTCATGCTCACGGAATCACGGCAGATTCCCTTTCCGAACACCAGGTGGCAGTTCCGAGGGGGTAACATTTTCTTTTAATGGCTCGATACTTTCGCAGCGACGGCAACCAGGAAAGATACGGCCGTTCTCGCCATTGTGTGTGCATTCGCCTTCCCTCAAAGCGAATAAAATTTCAAGGATTCTCTTTAATTTAGTGACCATGGGAACAGTACCTCTGCCGGCATTTGGGCCGTTAAATGTTTTTTTTAAGAGCCAACGTTCATCCGTATTGTTTAAAAGGCGGTTGAACGGTTTATGGCTTTCCACAGAGAAATTTTCATGACTCGAATGATGGCTGGAACAAAGAAAAAACCAAATAGTAATAGAACTAGAGTTTACTGTGGAATCGATAACGTAAATAAAAATATCTTGTGAAGATGTTTTCCCGCATCGAGTTTTTTTTTCCATAGACCTTCAGTTGAGGAGTTTTCCGCAAAACCCAAATCTTTCAGTTTTTAATTTGTATCTATATCTAGCTGTGTGTGTTAGTTGTAAATTACCAACTTATGTGCCTATTAATTTGTATCTACTGTCTGAACCAATTTTCTTGCATCTATGTTTGCTGGATTGTTTAGACGTATTGATTTACATCTATAAATTCAACATAATTGTAGTCAAATGTTTATTGTTATTAGTGCAATGTTGTTATCACGTATTATCTTCAGAGCTTAGGTAGAAGGGATGCCATTTTGACCGAACCTCGCCGTTTCAATAAAATAATAAAACAATATTAATGATAATAATAATCATTTCCTCTATATGAACTCCACACCAGTTGGCCTCAGGATCATCTTGAAATTCACAAGATCCCTAAAGGGACATAAGTATTCCATCTCGGGTCCCCGGAAATAAATATCTATACTTCTCGCCGGAGGGTTCTTTTACATTTACTCTTTTTTATATTGGCCCTAGCAACCACCAGTGTCGTGTGACAAGGGGTGTACAAGCACTGATATCCCTATTTAGATCTAAAGTGTGCTGTCTCCTCAAATGTCCCGTGAAAAAAGGACCCGAAGAAGTTATCTGTTCTGGAGATTATTCTCTTGTAACGTTCTATCGTTTCCTCTCGGAGTTCACGAAATTTGTAAACTGGAACAAAGAAATCAAACATCTCTTCCACGAGATCTGAGATTTAGGATAACGTCGTTAATTTATTCTTCTATCCTCAAGCAAATTCCATCCGAGGGACCTTATCACAACCGAAACACAGAGAGGGTTTGCTGACCCTGAAATCTCTATTAACCAACAGGGATGGATGCATTGAACCATCTCTGAATCAGACTAGTATTTCTTTATGAGGATTCTGAATCGCAAAGCAATATTCAAGTAAAAATTGAATGAAGTCAAATACGCCATGTCGTTTACTCAAGATGAGTATACTTTCAGAGTTCTACTTGCTAATCATTGCATTCCGTCTGCCTTCCCAATCTTGCTTCCTGTACGGTCTTTGAAGGGAACTCTGCCACTGAGTGTAATGAATGCAAGGAACGAGCCAGAGTCCCAAAGCTATGCTGACCTGAAGAGTCTTACCTATTCCCTTACCCTTGCCTATTCATATAGGCTAGGGGCGGTCATACAGGCCAAACCTATGGCACGAATACCCAAGGTGTCACCCAAAAGAACATTACTGACGCGCAGAACTCTGGCTGAAAGCTCCTTTTTACATATTCTTCAATTAAAAATATAGTCCTAGAGTACATAAATGTGGATTCCATTCTTCAGTAATGATAATGAATTATATATAAATATACAAATGAATTATATACGCCAATTACAACATTTTAATCCAATCGTTGACATAATGAAATAAATAATATCAGCATCTCACTGAACGGTTTGTCACCACATTGGTACGCTAGTCCTTTGTATTTATCAATTATGGCATTATTGGAACTAAAGATACGCCATCCATTATATAGGCTATGACACTTCGCGTATCTCAGTTTTCCCCCTTCCCAGCAACCCAATCATTTCTTATAGAAGAGCATCTATAACGAACAGTCTCCAATCTCAGAATGGCTTCGGAAAACGCCCTTTACCTAACTAAATCACAAAATCACATCCTCCATCGATATCTGGTGATACAGATATCTATAAGTTTGAAAAAAATCTGAAGTACGCCAAAACGCCTTCAATAGGCGAAACATTTGGAGCTTTTTAGAATAGAATAGAATACGTCTTTATTCAGAGAGAGATTGAGACTAAAAAGTAACATTTAATATCTCTTACATCTAAACCTTTTCCATTTTAAAAGTGGGTAAAGATAGAGAGAAAAATGGCAATAAAAAATAGAAAAGGAAGAAACTACGGAGTGGATTTAAAAAAACCTAAGTCCCGTATCCACTTAGGAAAAAATGTCCACTGCAGGAAAACACCCGTAAGAAGGGGGATGTAAAAAACCTGCGAAACCTACAGATAATGATAGCTACAATTTAAAAAAAAAATTCTTAGAAAACTATTTTCTGAAACCTGTAAAGAAAACTAATAAAAGGAAAAAAGTGTACAATAGAGTGGCAAAATTTTCACACCAGAAGATATTGAGCATTGAAAGATTAAATTAATTTTAGGACCGAACCCAAAATAGATGGAATACAGATCTCATTTTTCCTGTTTGTTTTTCGTTGGCATTTGTACGTTATAAAAAGCCCAAGTAATTTAAGCCTGTTGTTTAGGTTGAGGTGTGAATTTCTAAAACAAGAATTGGAGAGAAGGTTCGATATGTTACCGATATGTTACGTGTCATAAAATAAGTTCCCGTACATTTGGGACGTTTAAGTCTACGTAAAACAATATCGCCTCGATTCCATTAAATAAAACAGCACGCGCGTCCGCCAATCAAATCCGAACTATACCGAGCATCCACCGCGGAGGAACGTAAAAACACGGTCGTAAAAGGGATGAACGCAAAAAAATGCGGAAGGGAATACGGCACTCGTGGAGGCGGTAAATGGGATTTTCTGCGTCCATTTGGCGGAAGCCCACGCGAGAAGCAGATGCTGAAAACACAGCGGGAAGTCAGAAAAAGATGAAAAGCGGATAAGCATTCGATAGAACGTACCTCCCTTACTTTCATTCTTATCAATTGAGAGGAGATTTAAAAGCAAGGCCATCGATATTCCCTATCTTTCGTGGAATTATCCTCGAGAATTGAGGTCGTTTATATTCTCGAGCAAGGAGCTCATGATGCAAAATATAAATATCCCTTTTTCTGAAAATTTCCACTATCCGGAAACTATTGCAAGTATTATCGTAATATGATCCCATTTTCAAATATCTCGTTTGGATTAACAACGGAAATAGATTCCTTTACATGCAAATTGAAGGTTTATACGATAGTCAGCTCTTAATTCGTCCGAAATGTACAATCCTCAAGACCCATAATAGTATTACGTAAGTTTATGTCTAAGAATTTCGTTATACAAAAAAAAAATATCAGTTAACACTACGCCCTGACGATATTGCGTTGAACGAAGAAGACTTAATGGGGCTTAATGATATTTTGACTCCTATTATTTATTAAATTTAAGACGTAAATGAAACTAGTTATATAGACCTTCTACCGAAACATCTATCAGTTCGGCTCTTCGGATTTTTAACACAAACGTAACTGCTCGTATCACTACCACCACCCGCAAAAAAGTCCGAAGTCTATAATAACGGGCAAAATTGTTCTAAGTTGGAATCGATGCGATAAAAAATTTTCCCAACACTAATGCCATCCGGCTGGCGTAATCGTTGTTGTCCGAAACGAATGATTTTGTAAACAGTTTTTAAGGACTAAACAGTAACTTTTATTGTAAATGCATCCACCACTGAAACATTTCCTTAATTATACGCAGGCGAACACTTTCTCTCGAACGATCCGACTGCACATCCGACTATCCGACATCACAAAAGCATATAATAATATAACACATGCAAGGTTTAGTATGTAGGTTAGTACTAGTAATGTTAAAAAATATTCGTGCAAGGATGAATTACATGCAAAATGTCATTCACCATTCACTCTGGAGTGCACTCCACGCACACACTATCACACACACACGCATACTCTGAAGGTAATGGTGGAAATTAATCCCTACGTTGTCACTTCAAAAAGAGCATGAATCGCATCAATCCGACTGATTTTACATTAATGGAAAAAAATTTAAAGTTAAAGGAAGCTCCGAAAGGAAACAATTATATTGACCGGTNAATCCTCAAGACCCATAATAGTATTACGTAAGTTTATGTCTAAGAATTTCGTTATACAAAAAAATATCAGTTAATATTATGCCCTGACGATATTGCATTGAACGAAGAAGACGTAATGGGGCTTAATGATATTTTGACTCCTATTATTTATTAAATTTAAGACGTAAATGAAACTAGTTATATAGACCTTCTACCGAAACATCTACCTATCTATCTTCGGATTTTTAACACAAACGTAACTGCTCGTATCACTACCACCACCCGAAAAAAAGTCCAAAGTCTATAATAACGGACAGAATAGTTTCAAGTTGGAATCGATGCGATAAAATTTTTTTCCCAACACTAACGCCATCCGGCTGGCGTAATCGTTGTTGTCCGAAACGAATGATTTTGTAAACAGTTTTTAAGGTCTAAACAGTAACTTTTATTGTAAATGCATCCACTACTGAAACATTTCCTTAATTGTACGCAGGCGAACACTCTCCCTCGAACGATACGATAAGAAACTATCCGACCTGCAATAGTACTTGAACACTGATTAATACCTAACTAACAATTATTAACATCAACCGCCAGCTGCTGAGTTTTACCGCCAATAATCAGGCGTTCTTTCTCTTTTCTCTGGAAGAGACTATAGATTAATTTTAATCTTTAATTAATTATACGAATATATTTACTTGAGTCAAACAACCAGATGTTGCACAAAATAAATGGTAAATGCGATGCAAAAGAATCCATACACTATTGATCATAAAGAAGCCAGATGATTATATTATATTACTGATTATAAAGATGACAGAAGAAAGCATTCTGGATGAAGAAGTAGAAATTAATGTCTTCCTAGCATATAAAGAAATAATGGAATACCAGCCTTTTGTACGATTTTGTACGATAAGCGAGGCTATTATGTAGGTCCTTTGCATCCGCCACAAAGCGGTCGATCGCGCACATTCAGTAAAGGTGTCATTAACGATAATATCGAAGTATTACCTTTCATGCGCGCTAGCCAAGTGAACTGGGGCATTCTGATTGCGAAGTAATTTCCAGGCTTTGTGCTAACCCCCGCAATTGCTCCAACGATAACAGCGGTTAAACGCAAAAATGGCTGAATGCCTATGCATAATGCCTATTTCTGCCGCATAAATGATGGGATTTGACATAGGGAGACAAAAGATTCACTTTAAACACGAACACAGTCATCGTGGATGAAGGAAGTTGCTTTTTGAAATGCTTCTTAGATTTAACGATCGTTTTCATATTTGCCGATATTATATTTTATGGTTATTGATAAAAAACTGGTTGCAGTCAATAATCCCGTACAGATATCTGTGATAAAAGGCAGTTCCATTACATCAAAATAATAGAGATGATGTGTTATTCATACGATACAGTGTGATGAAATAAATAGTTGCATAGATATTAAGAATTACAAAAAATAAATTGTTCTTCTCCATAGAGATAGCTCCTATTAGTAAAAAATAGAAACTCAAAATGGAAAAAAATTTGGATAGAGAAAATTAAAGAAAATTTTAACAATTCGATTCAAATTCAATTCAGAATAACAATTCATAGCAAGCGTTTTCTGTTTAGAAGCTTTCCACACTTTCATAACGACATCAATGTAATAACATTATGAATGAGAGAGTTATAGATTAAGACAACTTTAAAGATATTCCTGTTTATTACATTCGAAGAAAGCAGGGTTAAACGATAGTAAAAATAACTAAGATAAAGAGGTTTTACCATAAAATTTATGTTGCTGCAATGTTATATTCCGTTTCCCTATGTGACAAAAACAGTAAAATTTATCTGATTACATAGATTTTATAAGGAGACAGCTGGACAAATCGCAATTTCGGTTGCAACAACAGAAAAGAATGAAGCCAAAGAACCAAGTAATTTGAAAAACTGACTCTGACATAATCTTTCAGTCAGTCAACATTTTAAAAGTATTAATTAATACGTACATGTCTTCGCTTGATTTACATTGGCCATGATTAAATTTCATACTTTGGTATCTGTATACAAATTGTCACAGCAAATCAAACCAACATTGCAGTTCTTTCATGTCTATTTTGTTGTTGTATGTTCATGTCAACTCGCTTTTAATTACCTCAAGCTCTAAGAAAATTAAGCTCTGCCTACTGAACCTTGATAATTACGATTTTCTGTTTATCAATGCCTTTATCCCTTTAGGTACAGCTTGACTTTGATGATGAATAAGCAAATAAATAAACAAATTGCGTTCGCTTTGGATGCTTGGGTTCTTTTCAGAAACAAGGGCTAAAAAGGTATCTGCATGGGTGTACGTAATTGGGTTGCATTTTTACTAGTGTAGCATTTGTGATAAAGCTCCCGTGAAAATATTTCAAAGCCACCTCTTGCATGTGACGTTAACGTAGGTCTTATATCTCTCTAGCTTTTCGTTCCAAAGTGTGCCCGTTATTAATTCCAGCCTTAGTTTTTGCCAAATCCCTTCCGTTAAATTCCCTTTTATAAAAACATGAGAATGTTGTGTTGAGATAGGAGACACTAGCTGAAGCAAGTTTCAGCGGCTTTTTATTTTTTAAACCGACCGATAACCAGCGCGTATCCCGAAATTTATTGCCGGGACTGAATTTCCTCGGAGGAAGCTTAATGCCTGCATTTCTAATGCATTCATGAATGGCCTCTCGTAAGAATAAATTGATCTTAATTATCTTCTTCTTGGAATTTTTATCATAGCACGAACTAGTTCTGACGATGAATACAAGATAAGGGAAGGAATTCTCTAACGCAAAACCTTTTTCAAATATAATTATTAGAGCACGCGAAAGGTGTTTGCGAAAAACGGCTATTTCCTTTCCGTATTTAGCTGTTTTCTAGCATGGCGAATGTTGGAGGTCCAAAACAGTGCAAAAGGAAGCTGTTGATGGCTGTGGTGGAATCACAACTTCCATACGGAGCGGAAATATGGGCCAGTGCCCTAAACACTGAAAAATATAGAAAACGCATCACTGTGGTACAGAGAAGAGGAGCTCTCAGAGTGGCTTGCTCATACCGAACCGTCTCTGAAGCGGCCGTGCTGACGATTGCTGGGACGATACCAATCGACCTGCTAGCAAAAGAGCGCAAGCGTATCTATGACATGAGATCAAGAGCAGGGAAAGAACAGGTAGCGAAAAAGGAAAGAAAACGCACAATGGAAGAGTGGCAACGCAGGTGGGACCAGGAGAAGAAGGGCAGATGGACTCATCAATTGATAAAGCAGCTGACCCCATGGGTAGAGAGAGCGATAGGTGAAGTAAATTTTTACGTTACCCAATTCCTGAGTGGACATGGGTACTTCAGAGACTACCTATACAAAATGGGCAAGGTATCAACTCCCAACTGCACCCTTTGTGGTGCCCAAAAAGACGATTCAGAACACACAGTGTTCCATTGCACCAATTGGAGTGACCGACGGGCAGTACTAGAAGATATCACCGGTCAACTTACGACCGAAAATATAATTGATAGAATGATTGAACATAGAGAAAAATGGAACGCAATAGCGCAGTTCATAGAGTCAGTCCTGAGAGATAAAAAATAGAATGGATGTCTGAAGAACTGAAGAGAAGAGAATAAGTGAAGAGGAAAGTTAATTAACTAGGAATTAAGGACCACGCCGAAGTAATGCGCGAGCGTGACGTCCTAGACGAAGAAGGGGTGGGGTTTAGTGGGCATTCTCACAATTTCCCGAGCGAGTCCCACACACGGGGAGGGTGCGTAAATGCATTCCCCACCCCTTAAAAAAAAAAAAAAAATAATGCTTTTCAATGAAATTAATATGGTCAAGTGTGACTTCGTGGAATTCACAGATAAACCTAAAGATGTCAACTCGTTGACGAAACAAGTCGATAAATATCAGCTGTGGTTATTTACAAAGTTACGAAGTGTTCTTTCTTTTAAGAGGAATATGATTCAACCTTAAAATTAGCCATTGACTTCAATACCTACATTTACTAAAAAATGTTGTGGGAATACAAAGTCCTGATTTCATTTATTACTAGAGGAAGAGTTCTAAGGTTGTGGAAACATATTTTAATAAAAATATCACTGATAATAATTCATTGCATTTTTCGTTAACTCGACATAAATTGTCAAACTTACATCGCTGCTTCACTCACTACATTATGAGTTAGACTAGTGCTGCATTTATACAAAGCTAAAAAGAACAGAACCCAAACGATTACAGCGTAATATACTTTCTCAGTAATGAAATGCTGAAAATTACATGTTGGAGTCATTCTCAAAAATTGCATTTCTTGCATTCTGTCAAAAATCACTTTTCGCACAGCAGTGTTGGTTGGGCTATCTTGACCTCGTTACGTAGGCGACCAATAGAAATTAAACATACCTGGGTTAGGTATGAAATTAATTGCTTATTTGAAACATTCAAATTTATATTATCCGCACAAATCCTCAAAGATTTTAATTAAAATAAAAAATATAAATATTCAATACAAACTTATTAGCATTACCAGAAAAAAAATAATCTAAGATAACTGAAAGAGTGACTAAACCAACTTTTCATTGACTCTTTTCATACTCCTGAACCATCATTACCAATACCTATGTAAATGATTGTACTTCGTGATTGATGAATTATTATCAACTTTCAATGTCTATCAATGTCTATAGAGGGTAATCGACGTAAGGCTGAAATTCAGGCAACGAATTATATCGAGGATGGATTGATGGCGCACTATTGTTCGCGATATATTACAGGCGATGAGTTTCCGTCGAAGACTTTTCCCACTTCCATCTTCTCCCTTGCTTCGCATTACATTTCTTTCACTCGCTCTTCTCTCCTTTGTCTCCCATTCACCCTCTTCCTGGGCTCAGTATCAAAGCCCTCCGAATTTTAATGTGGGAACATCACCACCTGCCCCGCTGCGGTTTCGCTTACGAAAAGATCTTTTTCCCCCGCCATCCATCTCCACGACCCTCGCTCCATATGTATCGCTCTCTTATTTTCTCACCTAACCCACAACTGACGCCCGAGGCAAATGAACAAACCACAGAGTCAGTTTTAAACAAAGTATACATCGACAACAAACTGAATGCGTTTCAGTGAGGGCCGGTTCCGTGCATTTATGCACCCTGGGTGGCATTGACACTCCTCACGCTAGGGAAAGTACGATATTACGATACGCGGTGGGGGAGTGGTTAGCGTGCTAGTACGCTAGCTACTCCGCCACCGCCTTAGAATCCCGGCTAGTCGGATTTTTCCGGTTAGGAAATGTTTGTGTGTGTTCGTCCATGTGTCTGTGATAGTCCGAGTTATTAAAACGGGTGTAATTGGGGCCTCCTGTATCCGTTAAAGAAATTATAATTACTATGAAAATAATACAATTATAGCTTTTANTATCGTACGCATGAGTTTTTGATTGCAATCACATATTCATCTCAACCTTTCCTGGCACTGCAAAAAGATCCAACGGTTAACCACTTACGATTAAAACTTGCTCCGCTGACTTAGAAGTGCATATTTCGCCTTTAGTCAAAACTCCTACTCCTCGCTGGCCATTAACCCCCAGGGTCAAAAACCAAAAAACAGTCACAGGTTGCAGGACTTCCCCAAAACCAACCCTATCTCCATCGATAACCCAAAGAGGACACACTCGAGCTGTGACCCTCTTTCCTTGCTCGCCACTCGTATCCCATATATTATACGAGGGTTACATTTTGTGAGGGTTAAATGGGATGGGAGAATTATCCCTCCAGAAACCTCTCTGGCGTCAGATTATTTCCTTTAAGTCCCTCAAATATTCCACTTAGGCGATAGACTTTACCGCGTGTGATCCCTTTCGCTAATACCGCCATAGAGGAAAAGGCATTTCGCTTAAAAATGTCCACTCTTTCAATAGGAAACCCGATATTAAATAATTCCCTTTAGCTCCTAAATATGTATGCGTTATTTTACTGTCCTTTTCTGATGCTGGATATTCTTAAGATGATTAAGCAAGCATGTAGATTATCCCAAGGTAAGTAAATACAATGAATTAGGAAATATACCATTGCTTTCAAAAGTACACCATGAAATTGGATCGCACGTCAGGGGATAAAAATGCATTGATATATTCACATGTCATGCTTATAACACTCAATTAGAAGTTAGACATTTCTTTGCATAAAAGGTTTTAATGGTGTTTTATAACAGGGGATAAAAATGCATTGATATATTCACATGTCATGCTTATAACACTCAATTAGAAGTTAGACATTTCTTTGCATTATAGGTTTTAATGGTGTTTTATAATTTATAAGTTACAAGTATTAAGGAAAGGTAAACTACTAAGCACGGAAGAGCTATGTGGCTGAAACCCAAGGAATAACAGGTTTGAAAAATAGCGACATGACTGGGACTCGAACACAGGTCTCCCACTTTCCGGGCAGGTATTCTAACCATCGCTTTGGAGGACCTTTTACGGTGGTTAGTGCCACTGTGTGAAGCCCAAACTTGCATTGCTCATAAAGTATTCTCATAACAGAATGGAATAGACGCGGTAGTTAGACATAATAGACATGGTGCTTCAGTGGTTAGAATATCTACCCGGAAAATGGGAGACCTGGGTTCAAGTCCCAGTTATTTTGCTATTTTTCACACCTGCTATTACTTACATCTTACTATTTTATACTTTTTATACTTTTTAAGTCACTTAATTTGTGATATATTATTTAATTTCATTATTTGAGATATTTGATGTGGTTTGCTACTGTAGTATTCTTTTTTTTAATTAATTTCTTTTAGTTTGTAATAAAATGACTATGCCACGTTGAATAAATAAATAATTCTTAGGAAATTGATGACGATATTTTGTCTTACAGGTATATTTATTTTACGTTTTTTATCTATTCAATAGTACCAGATGCTGCTACCCTGCTATAGCAAACAAAATTAAGATTCAACTTTTACAAACAATTATTTCCTAGTATTCTACCAACGAATAAATGTAGCCTTATCGGTGAATATCGCATGAACAAGCGTTAGTTTTTTGTGGCACTTAAATTAAAGACTATTTCTATCTGCGAGGAGGAATGGATTTGGAAGTTCTTGTCTGTTTCATTTCGAAGTGATCCATTCTTTTTCATGGATTTCTTAGTTGTAGTATTGAAAATGTTTCGACAATAAGGTAATTTGATAAATCGAATCCGGGACCGCTTCCAGCAAAGGCGAACGTGCAGCCCACTCAGATATACTGGAGCCCCAATGGAATTTTTGTCCCTCCGAATCTAGAAATGTTTGCCATTCATATTTTAGCATTTTATCAGTAATCCAATAAGTGGTTACAATCGCTCTAGAATTGATATTGCAGAATTACGCAATATGGCTCGTCTCAAGACAGAAGTAGTTCGAATTATGCGGTAACGAGGAACGAATCAAGACCTGATGTTTCTCAAATACAAGATGACTAATCTTAAAAAATCTCAGCAAACACTGCGCATTTATTGAGGTACATTGGTTGCGCAGTGTTACGAAAAATCAGCTTGAATTTCATGTAAGATATAAAAAGAAATCTACGCTTGACTGAATCAGAATTGCTGGAAAATAAAAACTGTACATGAATAATTTCCACTATATAGGCATTAAATGAAAAAACTCATTAAAGCAAGAAAAAAGGCGCAAATTATGGAAATAATGAAATTCCCATCAGAAGGATGGTCGAATAATTAACCGTAAGCATGCGATAATCAACCTTCGTTGATTTATGGACTAAAAAGTATATCAGACTCATCGAATTGAGTTGAGCTTCTTTCCATGACCTTCTGAGTATGCTAATGAGGTCTCACTCTCCTGCAGTGGATCCCCTACTTAAACCATTTAATCCTAAATGCATCTTCCTGAAGCAGTGGCTGACCCCGACCCTGTCCCGCAACCCGAGATGGCTTTAATATGCCATCGCCATGTGGACCGTCCAATCCGATGTTTTTAAAGTGAACAAAGGCCAAGGTTTCGAAAAAACTCTTTTCCGAGTACGATATTCTATTTGATACTATTACCACTTTATGTAAATTCATCGCTTGAATTATTGCGGGACAGTACGCCGGCGGCAACAGGAAAACTCGAGCGTAAATGTTAGCATTCGACCGCTGGTCTCAAAATCGTTATAACTAGTTCCAATGTTTTATTTCTTACCTCAGTTTTGAATGCGCGCAATCTATAAAAACCAAATATTTAAATAAGAGCCACTAGCGTAGAGTGATAAATCTTTTGCGACATTTTATCTGCGATTTCCATGCGAGGTAAATTAATTTGGTTCGATTTTAATTAAACACGTAATTACGCTTTACAGTTGTCTCGAAACAAAGTTCCTGCGCCGATAATATTTCACGTTAAAGATCACTCAGACGTAAAATTTTGGAATTGAAAAACTCCTATTCTTTTATAGCAATGTTTAATCATCACGAAAGACTAACTCTGCAACAGTTTTCCTCCTTTTTTCACCATCAACTTCATCCTAAAATAATTTGTCGTATTTTCCTGGAACGGACGCGGACGTGAGCATTGAAACAAATCTACACGCACAGAATATCGATAGTATTCTCTTCAGCACGTTTTTCAAGTGAATAATAAATGTTATCTTTGTCATGAGGTTATAGCTATTTTTATTACTTTCATGCGGAGTGTCCGCTTAATTCCCTTATATAAGCCTTTGAATATTCTGCGTGCGAATGTCGATTTTTCGGTTCAATTAGCGCACGAATACATTAAATGCACGCGAAGCTCGACGATAAAATGTTTTACATTTCCTAGTAGGCATGTCGGAAAGGCAACACATTTTTCCTTATTATTACAAAATTATCAGAACACAATTTCACAACACAAGTTTCGCATTAGAGTTGTAAGGTATAGCAGAGAAAAAGTTCCGTATTTATTCATTAAAAATTTATGAATGAAGATAAATTTTCGATATTTTTTGCTGATTCTCTAATAATAGTATTGGGCCTTGAATTCCATAGATATTTTAATATTCTTGTATACGCTTTACCTATCGAGTATTTTCCTCTTCGACCTTCAAAAATTTATATGCAATATCTACATATCAGCCTACATTGAGTAATTGTGACCTATTCTTAGAGATAATTTATAATCAATTTATAGTGAAACAAAGAAAAATTTTATGAGAAATACAGCAGTATAATTGTAATCGCTAATTGTTTTCATTGACCTAAAAACTCTGATATCTAAAATACGTGCACCTTCTTATTTAAAAAATTGCAAAAATACCTCGATGAAGTTTTTAAAATCTACAATTCTTCGTTATATAAACTCAAATTAAAATTAACGGTATCCAGCAATACTTGGTAGAATGACATAATGCCCCAGCCTGGACAGGCATTTCTCCACCAATATTAGTATAACTTCATCGTAAATGTGAACAATAAATATCTGAATAGAATGAATAATAACCATCTGAAGTGATAAGAAAACTTCCCTTAAAAACATAAGGGGGTAAATACAGCTGCCACAAAATATGTAACAATTTTCGACGGATATGTTTGGATGATGATATGTTGATAATCAAACTAGGTTGACTAGGTCAATAGGTCGATTGGTAAAGGATTGGTTGGAATTTTGGATGATGTCATCATTTAATTACGTGTTGTTCCTAACTCCTAACAATCTCCGGTGGCTGATTTACTCTCTTCATACGTCTTTTGTTAATCATTCCTCCTCATACAAGTTCTCCTTTACTACGGCGCAGGTTTCGTTGTTTGCGTTGTGATATAAGTGATATTTCAAAATTGAAATTAATTAATAAACCAAGAGCATCCAATTTATGAAATGTCTCCATTCTCAGTTCATTATTCTTCATTTCTCAACTATGCCATGAATTTATTTTGAACTCAATAATGCTTTAAAATAAATGTCCCTTCAATACACATACAGATAAAGGTATGATTGTGCTTCAGTGTTAATTAACTCATAATCCTCCAACTCTACTCAAAGGCAATGATAATAATGAATTGCTTTAGCTAGCCATTATTACTTACAACCTAGATAGAAACATATAGGTTGATTTTCAGTACCGAATAGTAAACAAACATGTCTGTATGGATTTCATGCACGTGAGCATTTCCATTTGCAATCATGCTAACGCTCCACACGTGGCCATTCTTCTAAATTGTTAACGCCCAAAAATCACCATGACATATACGAATACGAGATTCAAAAGAGCAATAACTGAAAATAAAATAAATTCATTTCATAACCAATTAGGCCAAGAAATAAATTACTCATTGAAATATTTTAATAACTGATTTAAGATTATCATTCATCGTAAAAGGATTTACACAAGGTGTTTCTGTTTCCACATTTTTTATTATCAAACGGACGAGCGGTTTCGACGCTAGAGCGTCATCACCAAGACAGAAATCATATACCGAAAAACACATATATACCCTTGAAATGCTGGCGGAAGGGAAGGGGAAGGAAGGCTTTATAGTTTGTTTCATCTCATTTGATGATGAAGCTCTTGCGTCGAAACCTTTCGTCTGTTTAATAAAGAATAACAAAATTAAAAATGTGCTAAACAAATAAATAATGTTCTGCTACAAACGAATAGTGTGGAAACCGAAATAATCTGCGCAATTCCTTTCGCGGCGAATAATACATATAATGTTCCACAAAGTGAGGACTGAGGTAGTCGATTTAAGAACAGTATTCGCAAACCAAAATTCCTTGAAGAAGAATACCAAAATACAACTCAATTCAACTGATACAACTTTTAAATAAAATGTAGAGAAAGTAGGATTTTCATAACCATTGCTAGAACTAATATTTCCTCTTTGAGTGGTAATATATACATTAAGTAATCAGTAAAGATATAAATACTAGCAAAATGAAACCAACTACAATGGCAGAAGACAAGAACAGTTAAAAAAAATTAAATGAAATTCACATTTATAGGCGAGGAAATTCATCGTGTAGAATAAACGAAAGTACAACGCCTCTCTCCATTTTACAAGAATAGTTTTAGCACAGGAGATTTTAATTTGTGATTTTCCTCATCACAGACGTTAAAGAAATCCATCAGTGAAGAATAGGGAAAATATTTTATTCTAAATGCATCAATATAGGTAAAAACTGAATAAAGACGAAAATGTAACAGCGCAATTCCGCATTCAGAAACGGAAAATGATTCGTCACACAATAAGCAAAATTGTAATTTTCCAGCTGAGATGCTTTCTCTTCTTTCATCATTTTATTAAGACAATTTAGTATTCTATGAAGCTGCACCTCTATGTTGAGCTAACCTCAAAATGCATATATTTCAAACAGTACCGAAAATTAATTAACTTCTATAGCAGAACTCCTCCCTTAATCATTTCGTTAAATTTTCTCCACACCCAGTAACCCATCAATTCTGTGTAGCAACTAAAAACCCTCATAAAATAATGTTTGTCTCTAAAGCAAACGAGCGATACATTTCCACGGATAAGTATTTTAGCTCCTAACGAAGCAAGCTTTCAAAGTAAGACATAAAATGCTCTATCACTGTAAAACTTAAGTACTTCCTCTTTCAAATGGAAATGCGTTTTAGATTACGTTTCAATAAATTAGAAATTGGAAACTAGGATAAAATTTGCAAATTTTATAAAAGCGATCTTTAATTCATTTCCCACCAAATGGATTCGTTCAAATACTTAGAAATTGTCAACATACAAGATATTAAATTTTTAACAGAATTTTATCGTTCAATAAACGGGATTTACGGCCACTTACAAAAACGGAAAGAATCCATTCCCCGATTCATTTTCATGTTTCAGCGAAAACAAACTAAAATGAATTTCAAATACTCAAATCGTAACGTAAGTAATTTTCCAATGGCTCTGCCCGTATTTTAGGCAATTTCGGAAGTTTCAATTCAGATAATTAATATCCGCTATATAGCCGTTCGAGCACATCGTTCTCCTACCAAATATCAGTAGTCAAGCAAAAGTATTCACAAGCATCAATCTTCTAACCTGTCAAATCTTCTATCCTGTATGGATTTGAGGGGGATGAAAGCAATTTTTCAGCTTAACTTTCATAATGCTGCAATAGAGACATCAAACTCCCAAGGACAAAAATATATTGGCATGAAGGTCGGTTTAAATCTCAAACCCTCCACTTCCTTCATCATGTACCTAAAGCATTGCAGTTGGTAATGAGGCTTAGGCAAGCTGAGGAAAGTAAGCGGCCCTTCCTTTTCCTTACTGAGCCAGATCGTTTTGAGCTGAAAACGCCAAGAAAGTGCAGCACAAAGATTCTATGAATGACAATTTTCATAGCATTTCTAAGTTGTGACCAACATGATTGCAAATAACCGGCATCAGACTTCAGTAGCTTTCATATCACCTCATTCTAGAATAAAATTGAGGAAGCAGGAAATGGAAGTACCATTTTCCCTATCCTGTACCAAAAAAGAAATGAAACTACTTCGGAAGAAAGGAAGCATATATTATATTGCTTCATAAAGGATTAGAATTCTTAGCCTAAACCACAAGTATCACTGACGTGGCCCCTTTATGTCGTACGAGCCCCAACGGGAAACCTCAGGAATAGTGAGATATCCACCCTAGCCATTATAAGATCGATCCTAGTGTCCACTATTCCCGATTTTTCCAGTAAGAATGCATTGTGCGGATGTTTTGAAAATGGCAAATGGTTTTTCCTCTAGATGTTTGGCAAAGTAGGATTTATCCGTTTTGTTTTTGAAACTTTGTCTGAGCTCTTTATTCATTTATTGTATTTATTTTTATTTATCTCTTTATCGTTTAAAAAGTGTATTTCGTTCCTATCTAATGGAATTCTACATAGTGACGGCTTCTACCATTGGTCACAGTGTAAATTATGCTCAGAAAAGCTAAAAAAGATTGCTGGAAAAAATCTGGAAGATTTTCTGTAAAAAATGGCACTTCGTGCTAAGGCTGACGATCATCACGAAAGTGACCTTTTAAAATGAAAAACAAGGCGAGAAAACAAAAGAAAAAACGGATAGTATTTGAGGGGGATTTGCTTCACAGCTTTGAAGGGTGCGTAAGGGACGGATTGGGCGAAGTGGAAAGGCAAACACTATATGCAAGGGATCGGAAGCTTCTCGTCGACACATAAAGAAATCCTTTGGAGAATTTTGTAAGAGAATGAAGGAAGAACGAAAAATATGATGAGACTTTCTCTTTCTTTTTCCCTGCAAATTATTCTGCTGTTTTATTATTTCTTATCTAGAGATGAAACTCTTTCACCTGCTTTTACCCCTTATCCCTTCCTTCTGTCATCTCTTGTCCATCACTGAAGGCAAAGTGCATGAAATTTTAACGAGCTACTAAGCAAACGGTGACCTCCCTACTAGGAGGTCACCTTTGCTTAGCTTTTTTTTTAAGTACACTCTGAGGCTCAGATTACTTAGCAGAGATCTGATGAAATGCGTTGCAGTCCCTCGGATACGAAAGATTGTAATAAAGAACGCCTTTTTCCCAAATTTTGCTTGCACTGGTGTAAATATATCGCAAATTTATCGCCGTAAATCTCAATATACAACCGGTTAAAAAGTGGATACTCCAGAGATTTTGCTCGTGAAATAAGATTAACAACTCCAACCATGACTCCCTGAGTGAAAAAATTGCTCATCCCGGCTGTGATCACAATTTCGTCGTTGGAAACGTGTGTACACAAACCACCATTACGAAAGTAGCGATCATAAATGTTTATGCATAGAGGTATCAGAGCACAAATTGCATCCGCGCTCATTTCCAATTCCGTGCAGCCGTAGACGGTGCTTCCGCGATCGCCGTGAACTAACTTCTTCCCAGCAACAATTTAATATATTACTGCGCCTGCTATAAACGTTACTCTCAACTCTGTGTTCCAAATCTCTAGGTTGAGGCTTTGTAACATATGGTTTATTGGATAAATGAGGAATTATAGCGAATATTGTCGTACATTACGTATTTTAAAATTTTTACACATATATGTGTGTGCTGTAACCGTAATTTTCTATTGCTCCGGTTAAAAGAAATTTTTAAATTTCTTTCCGGTTCCGCTCCTTTAACCGAAATTTTCCGCTCCGATCATTATAATGACATCACCTTCTGAAAGTTTGTACTGTTACTAACTTGTTTAATTTACATAACACTAAATTTAAGTGTAAGACTTAGTAAAAATAAGTTGATAGTCGCAGCTAGACATACTTCATAAACCTCTCTCCCATTACACAAATGAAATGTGTGTTGCTGGGAAGCGAAAATCGGAACGAAAAAAACTTACTTTCGGTTTCGGTTCATGTTTAAAAATTCCAATCTTTTCGGATTCGGTTCGGTTTTCATTCCGTAATAGTAATGGCTATTCATGTTTTCGGTTCGGTTCCTATTCGATGCTCTGGATAAAGGAGACATCGTGAAACGTGGACGTTAAAGCTTAGTGTCAGGCAACCGAGTGTAGGTCAAACGTGGTATTAGACGAACTCTTTTCTTAAGTTTCCTCTTTCTACTCTAGGCTGCTCCTTAATACACTCATGCGGTCCAATCCAAGAGAGGTAGTCTATCTTCCCTCGATTCCCGGTAGGGCTATGGAACCTCCAGCGTGACAAAATTTGAAAGCTACACAGGGAAACGTTAATCGTCTAGTAAAGGGGTGAGGAACCTTTATCCATTGAGAAGCAAAATTTAGCGTCCGGTCTCATAAGTAAATCCTCATCTGAGTGGCACAACACAAAGTTTTGCATTAATAAAAGTCACTTCTTCATGAGAGTTTTCCCGCAACGAGGGGCTTTTCTCAGTCAACTTTCAGCTACGAAGATTTTTCCCCCACCCTACTCCTTTTTTGTTTTCAATTGATCATTGTATTTAATAACGGCGTACAATGATAGATGGAAGAGAGGCCCACATGGGCCTAACCACGCCAATAAAAGGTCCATCTATCTATCTGAAACCATAACGCTACTCTTGTGTTGCGTATTACCTGCATTCAGATAGTTAAACCTCAACAGATTATGAGAAATTATGCTGAGTAAACTAAAAACTCTGAGTAAACTAAAATGGAACATATTTTATTCTTCACTTGGCCTCTATATCGATTTTTTTAAATATTTAAATTAGTGCTTCAGAAAGTGACTAAAAGGCACTGAACCCCCAAAAGGCAAGATGCGGCTGAAGGCCGAAGGTCCTCAACTTTTGGGATAATTTACATGCCACTTGGACTTGAACTTTTTGTATTTCCACGTTTTAGAACAAACTGTTTATTCTTCAATTTCCACCAAAATTCTTTCTTACGGGTGCCTCGATCTGATCATTGAACCTCTAAATACCCAAGTACCCCCAAAATTGCCCTTAAGCATTTTTTTTTATTTTTAAAAAGTTATGCATTAATAAATGCCTCTGAGTTAAGCCTAAGCTTGCGTTGTCTACATAAATCATATCCGATAAGTCACCCGCAAAACAGGAAATATTTTACGACCATTCTAAGATTAGCCACACATCCTCCACTCACCATATTTTCGGCTGAATCTCCCGTTAAAATTATCCCAAGAGGAACAAAGGGTCGGGATTATTTTAAGCCAGACTCGTACGAAACGGAACCTTGTGATCCAACCGTGAATTTTCCCAACCTTTCCCAACGTTCTTGATCCCAGTCTCGAGCCCCATTTGTTTTTCTTCCGTCCCCACGCTAAAACATTCAATTTTTCACGCCCTGCCTGCGCCCAACGCATTTTTCGCTTTATGTTTTGAGTAGCCCTGGGCACGTCCTGGAAAATCATTCGGCCCTTTCCTCCACTAAAAATTTCTGTGGGCGGCAGAGGGGTTTGCTGTTCTGGAGGAGAAGAAAAAATAATGGGAATAGGTATCCGCGGAAGCGTAATGAATTCCTCCAACACAAACAGTCAACAAATAAAACAGTGGGGGAAGACGTATTATTTGACCAATGAGTCAGACTCGGGGAGTGGAAGGGGATACGGAAGCATCATTAATTGATGAGACAGATGGCTGAATTGGGGGAGGCAGGGAAAAGGATACGCGAAGGGAAGATGGGAGGCAGAAGAAAGAAAATATTGATAGGCGGGCGAAGTTAGGCGAAAAGGAAATGAAATGAAAGGGAAATGAGAAGAGAACGAGGGGGACAAACGAGGCATTTTATCAACCATGCGGTTCCCTTGAGTGAGAGCATTTTTAAAATGGAAAGGGATTCGGAGTACAATTTGTACGGGAAGCAGTGCCACTCAGAAAACCCAAGGAACAAACGGTATAGCCCAGAAGTGGAGAACCTGCGGGGCACATACAGCTGAAAGAAAAGAAAATTTGAACACGGCTGTTAATGAATTAGAGATTTAAAAACACTCCTTAAGCCGTATTTCGGCAGGCGGAACTCGTGTTAAGAGACAAACGGGAAGCTCCGGATTAATGATTTCTGGGAGAATACCTATGCGCATTTCAGAGATAATGCCTCCATCATCAGGAAGTCTCCACAATAGGAAGTGTTCTTCCTATTGTGGAGCCGACTTAGAAATCGGTAATACGGAGCTTCCCGTTTGTCTCTTAACGCGAGTTCCGCCTACCGAAACACGGCTTACGGAGTGTTTTTAAACCTCTAATGACGCATACGGTCTTTTGGGCAGGGCTTTGGAGCCGGAGCTGGAGCTTCCCAAAGCTGCAATATTACACAGGAGCTGTGACTCTTGGTCTCCCGGATAGACAAGTGAGCTGCGCGTTCGACTTCGGTGAAAGCGGTCCTGGGTTCGATTCCCGGTGTGGGCCTACGCGCGAAATGACCCAAGCTGTCGAAGCACTTTTAACAATAATACCGCTACTGCAGCTGGAACTCAAATTCAAACGTAGTTATACCGTCCCAACTCCGGTAGCTGATATCTTAATCAAATAATTTGGGTCCTTGTAGGCGGGATTGTAGTAACTATATTTTGCCAAAGAGGATTGCAAAGCCATTAATCGGAGCGATTGAAAATAAAAAATGTTTTTGAAGGTATAGAAAGGTGCAATGATCTAATTCAGGAGGGATCAAGTTTAACAAGCTAGTGTAGAGAGATTATTTTCGGCACTAAAGTTCATTTGTATCTATGCTATCTCAGATTGTGAAAGAAAAGAGATATACAGGCTGTTCTCTTCCTAAGTATGAATTAGGAGTTCTAAAGTAAGAGTTTAAATGTAGGCAATAACCGTAAATTTTAATCTTTAATTTTACGTTTTCAGTTAAACTTGATCTGGTAAATACATACCACTTATTATTATTTATGCAAATGATGAAAATTAAGTTGATTAAGAAATAAAAATTTGCATTGGTTTAAAATATGGAACGCATTTAATGTCATTTTATAAATATATTCGGTATCAATAATGTACCGGGCGACCTTGTCCTTTCGAATTGCGAATATTAGAAAAATAAATTCCTTAACTGAAAATTTAAATTTTAAGTCTAATTTTCGCAAATTAAGAAGCCGTCCCAAATTAAACTACACTGACGTCAAACGGCCTTTTCCTCCTGCAAGAAAAAGTTGAGAATTTTGAAACACCTGACTTAATTATATCGTGTCTCTCCTGACTGGATTTAATTTCCACCTAAATTTCTCGTGCGCTTTCCTGTGATGTTCGGGGAATATTCACCGCATTATTTACTTCTAAAGGTATCACAAGAGAGAAAAATGTTTATTAGCACGCGCTATAACTCTTCCTTAATTTATTTCCCAGAACCTTTTTTAACGTACTCCTCTAGTTCTACATATACGTAGTTTGTACGCGTTCCTTCCACTCATGGGAACTGGAAGACTCCTAGGAGCAGCAATCCCTGCGGAACGACGCGTAAATTACAGCTGAGATTTTCCGAAACTCATTCACGAGCAAGAAAAAACAAGCTTTCCTCAACCGAGGCAGCCTTCATGCAGTTTGAATGGAACCCTCTGGCAGCCTCAGATCCCCTCACCGTAAATAAATAGCACAACGAGTCCTATTCGATGTTAACCCGGCCCCATTCAACCATTCTGGATCCCGCTCACAATCCCTGCAGCATCTTCGAGCAAACCTCTATCTCAATTCACTTCTATCCCGGAGAAATTCCCTTCCCTTTTCCCGCTGCTTTTCCTAGAGCTCTCTCCATCTCATCTCTTGTAAGAGGGAATCGGCGCAATGGAGCAAAGAAATCCTGTTAAGTCGAGCAGGAAAGAGTCGGCGCACCTGCTCCCCGTGTTCTATGACTGAACCTCGATTCCCCCGGCGGATAAAGAAAAAGGCCCTCAGCGCATTCCATCGGAGGTCCGGAAGTCACTTCTCCGATTGGGAACACTTTCCATTCTCCGTCGACTTTGTCCACGGAAGCTCACTCTCGACAATCCGCAGGAAAAATTTTCTGGAGTGTAAAACAAATCTCGGATTCTCAGAGGCGAACGAAATACGTATTAACCACGTAATGTACTCTACTGTGAAAGTACTCGCTGAATATCGAAACGTGGAGTTACAACACCCGTCGACAACGGTTAGTACAAGAAACCATTGGATATATGGTTAAAGAACTTATTTTCCATTTATTCTATTTCTGAAATAAAATCTTATGAATCCTAGAAATCGGTAATCCGCCAGTCTCCAAAAGCGAGTTCCATCTGCCAACGTAGGGCTTACGGAATGTTTTTAAACCCTTAATACGGTAGAAGCTCGTTAACAGGAACCTGAAGGGACCACTGAATTGAGAGTTAGTTTTAACGAAGAAGAGGAAAACATTTTCTTTGATCTCGTCTAGTCCTTCCTATACATGAATATATACACACACAAATAAAATTATGAATTTTGAAGATATTTTTGAGTTTTTTTGTTTAATAATATAATAATAATAAAACGTCTTTAATAAAGAGCGAGACTGAGACTTCCTGGTTCCTTCTTACACCTAACCCTTTCTCATTGAATATTTAAAAGAAAAGGATATATAATGTCTCATTCAGATCGTAGCAGCTTGCAAGCTGGCGAAATATACTGTCTGTCTGCGTCTTAAAGAATACTCTGTGAAGTTCAGCTGATAAAAATGTACCAAAACTGAAAGATATGATTCTGTATAGTTTTGGATAACATTTTAGAAAAACTTCTGCTGGCGAAATATACCGCCCGTCTGCGTCTTTCTGTGAATACTCTGTGAATTATAGCTCATAAAAATTTACCAATACTGAAAGATATGAGTAAGTATAGTTTTGGATAAAATTTTAGAAAAACTTCTGCAAGCAATCATTCTTTGGCACCTTAAATAATGCTTTGGACAATGATTCTTCCAGCAATCTTCTGCCCAAAGATTGCTTTCCACACTATTTACTTTACTATTCTACACTCCATTATGTAATCTATACGAAGGTTAGCAATGAAAGCAAACTTTTAGCACTTAAATGAACAACCAACAAACGGACACTTCGTTTTAATTGAGAGATCCTTAGTACAGGACCGGTATTTATGCTCGACATTAGCACTAAACGAAATTTCATGTTAAACGAATTAGAGTCAATAAGAGGATAAATATTCCCTCCGGAACCGCAATTTGTGTGGGTTCGCGTAATCGAGAAATTTGTGTAAAGCGAGTGAGTTTTAACGAGTTTTTACTGTATCTAAGGTAAACAGGAACGGGAAAAAGGGGCATAACTGTGACGCATATCAAAACCATCTACTTTCATGGCAGATATTCTAACCACTGAATAGCATGATAACCCAAAAAGATGAGGACGTAAATTTAACTCCTAGTCGTGTCGACATTTTTCACATCCTTATCCATTCAAACATACGTATGATTACATTTCTGCGATAAGACCAGGCCTAGAAACTTTCTAGTAGTTTTAGAATCGATTTCAGCTTTTCGATCTCAACTGTGACTGTTATCTATTAATGCAATGTTAATCAAATTGTAATGATAATAGGAAGCGCACCCACCTAGATTCTGCTAGTAACTCCGTCACTAAGTGCTAATTATGATCATGATAAAACTACTTTCGGGGAATTCGCGAAACATACCTTTGATTTCCAAAAATAAATTATGTATCCACTAATATAAAGTTTAGAAATTTTTGATCGAGCTAAATTATGGAAAGCATACAGTGTGAGGTAAGATTAGGAAAAATCAAGATATTTAACTTCAAATTTCTCAGAATTAATCGAGTTTCTCAAACAATTTTAATTAAATTTATTCACTTATTAATTAAGTTGATTAACTAGATGAGAGGAGAATAGAATATTAATGAGATTTGAATGAAGGAGATGCTGAGTTTTGCGCTAACCAATTAGCGTCGAAAGTCTACTCGGTAACACGAGATCCTACCCCAAGGGGCTGCCTTAAGCAAAATAAACCATTAATATCTAATGATTAGACTGAGCAAGAGTAGATTCTAAATATACACGTGGATATGCAGAGTTTGCCTATGCCGTTCTCTGTTCGAGTGGAATAGCATAAATCGGACGTAAGTTATGAAATATATTCGTAAAAGAAAATTACGGTAATTAGGTACTAAAAATTACTGTATATTCATACATAATTTTAGCTTCCTTTTGCAGAAACATGGAGAATATTTGTGAGCAATTATTACTGGTAAATTTTGAAGACAGTTGTTGGATTCCCTCCAATAGATTCATTTCGCCTTTCTGTGAAAAAAAATATGAGATCTCATGGTCTAAATGGCAAGTTGGATAATTAACGATATTAAAAATACCAATCTCTTAAATAAACATAATAATGTCATATTAAAGATAGTTATCTCTTAAACTTATTCATATGTATATTCAAAGCGGCCTGGTAGATCCTACGGTTTCAAGTATGACGTAAACTAAAGCACTGTAGGATTACATCCTATCCTCTAAAAATTATTCAAAGTAGTATTGTTCTCATATAAGCTCGGCTATAAATCTCTTAAGAAAACAAGCTTCTTAACTATAGGAACTACTTAATGTATCTCTTCCCTCCTTCAATAATTAATACATAATCAATTTGAAGAAATTTACGAAGTTGTAGACGGGGTTCCTGAAAAGTTAAATTCCTCTCAAATAGTAACATACGGAGGAGCACGCAGAGCAGAGGTTCTCAACTTGAGGTTCCCCTACCCTTTGGGGTACTAAAGCTTCTCCTGGGAGTAGATAAATTATTATGTTATACTAATGAGTATTTCAAAATGAATCAGGATAGCAAAATTTTCAGGATATGTGATGGTACTGCCTGTGAGGCGAAGTTTACCAAATGCCTAATATCAGAGCTTTCTGCGGATGAGCATAACAAAATTAAGAATTCATTCCTTATTATGAGAAAAACGGGGAACGGGATATGGGTACTTCAGGCCAAGAAGTAAGGGGACCACAAAGGTTAGTCCCTATCATAGAGCTAGAATAGCACATAGAAGATCTTTCTATACGTTGCAATTTTTGATACTCCTAGACAATCCTTCGGTGAAAGTAATAGATTGTTCAAAAAAAGTAAATGACTTTTACTGTCCTCAGTTTAAATTTTAATCCTGGACCACTTTCAACAAAGTTAAACGCGATACTCACTTGGCTATCCTGGATACCCTATGAACTACTCCGCAAATGATTGTACAATGGAAATACGTAGAAGCATATTCGAAAAGATGTGTTTCCTCTAGCGCGCATTAGCAAGTTCCAAAAAATCCATAAAATCGTATTCACGATGAGTACCTCTACCGGCTGCTACCATGTCACTCCATCTTCCCCATCTTCCTACCTCAACCCTAACACAGCAAACATCCACCCTTGTCTTTGCGTCTCACTACAAGTGGTGCCCTGATCCCCTACGGAGACACTACGGGGGTCGGGGGAGGGTGGCTTGAATTCTGTATAAGGGTAATCCCTGAGAAGCGGAGGAAGGGTTTCATGGCTAGGGATGGATGACGTATATACCCAAACGGGATTCGCACCCTTCCACAAAATCAGCGAGGGTAAATATTCCACGCGAGGGTTAGTTTGAACTTTGAATTAAGTCCTGCCTTCCCCGTTTTTCTCTTCGTCGCTAAGGGATTAATACCGGAGCCAATTTATGACTCCTGTTCCGAGCAATATTGGCGGAAGATGACGCCAATCCATGGTGTCAAAATAAAACATGATTAATGCGTTTTGTTTATTCCCTTAGCAGACGCGGTCACGGAGGATTGCGAGTGCCACGGCCGTCATGGGGGTGGAAGGACATCAAAGACTTGGCATTGCCGCTTTATCCAAGGAATGAATCCCATTTGCAAGCTTAGAGGAAAGGTTTATCAAGAAAAAAATGTATTAAGTCTTTTAGTAGTGGAGTAAATCATGTGTTTTGTATAATCTAGCTTCTGTATAATGTAAACCTTTGTTTTTAGATTTTTTTTAGATTCATACCTCGCAAGCCGCCAGTGGCGCATGGCAGGGGGTGTAACAACACCAAAGACCTAACCTTATCCATCCTGTTCACATCTCTACTGCTCTGCGGAAAGAACGACCAGAAGTAACTATCTGTTTTAGCAATAAATTCTAGATTCTCTGGCCGTACTTCGTGGAAAGACATTAGAAATGACAAAACCAAACTTAGTAATATCCACAAAACTTTTAATGCGACCGGTTTCGGCTACAAGCCATCATCAGGTAAATCATGTGTTTAGTATAATCTAGCTTCCGTATAATGTAAACCTTTTTTTTAGATTTTTTTTAGATTCATGCCTCGCAAGCCGCCAGTGGTGCATGGCAGGGGATGCCTGATGATGGCTTGTAGCAGAAACCGGTCGCATCAAAGGTTTTGTGGATATTACTGTTTGGTTTTGTCATTTTCTCATCTGTTTTAGCGATCACTTCCTTGTATCGCTTGGTCGTCACCTATCGGAGATCGCGCTTGTTGTTTACCGGAATAACTATGTCTTCAACTTCATCAAAAAATTCTGAATCGATGAATTTGTCGAGACCTTCTCTTTATGGAGATGTAATCTTCGGTCACATGAGTTGATGCACGTCAACGTAGTTATTACGGTTGACGTAATCAAAATGCTTCTGGAACTACCTACTAAAAAAATCTAGTTAGATTCAATCGATCAAAAAATGTACGAATGTAACTGCTTCGTTATTATTCTATCCTGAGGCATTTAACGCAATATTCAACCTTCTTAACCCTGACACACCCGAGATATTTCGTAGAAAAGAGTGATTTAAAATTGAGTCACGCCCGATATAACTCGTGTTTTGGATCTTCTGCCTTTTTACCATTTTACTTTCAAAAAGATATCTCAGTCAAGCTGTCGAACATATTGAGCTTGTCTAGCATGTTTTCTATTATCCATTCCATTCCATTTGTACCTCTCTATTAGTCTACCTAACATGTGGATATATCATAAACGGTAAAATTTAAGGAAATGAAATATTAAATATAATATTAAATAGCTTACTTACTTAACTGTTCTACCTTTCGGTAGGTCCATGTGCACTAATATACCCCATTCATAGCCCTTTCTTTCATTACCTGGTAACTCACTCCCCTCCTTTATTATTAAATAGCTATCAAAAGGGGAAAAAAACTTTCTCTCCATACCATGTTAAGTACAAGCACACAAGTTAACAAATAAAAGATATGTTTTATTTCCACGTTCAACTTATACAAACAATGCATCACGGAAATGGTTAAATGTAATTGTTTAGTGGTATGGGGGTGGAAAAATTCAATTTTTATGACAAATAACCCAAAATCGAACAGAAGATAACCAAGGCATTCTTAACGAGTGACAGTTATATTGAATATGTTGCGCGATACTATATTTTTTAATATTGTAATTTTAAATGTACTAAGTGTCCTTTAAATATCTTCTCCATGGTACTTATTGTTTGCCTGATATTATCTCGATCGCATCCTTGACACGATATTTTATAAGTACCGGAATCTTTGAGGGAAAGTGGATTATGATGAATTTTTAAAATGTTTCGGTTATTTACTAAAACAGGATTTATTTTATATTTTGATTTTCTTAAATTTATCGGTAGTATCTGGTACATCAGCAAGTTTGATGAACTTTTGATCTTTACTCTGCGAAGGGTTTAAAGTCGTGTAATTCACTAATGTAAGTTATTGTTATTGCTTGCGCAGAATACTGTGTATAGTTCTGATTACTGATTATAATAGTATAATAAATGATCAACATAATGGATTGTATCCATTTTGAGAGGCTACATTTTTTGTGTCTATGAGTTTCACTTTGAAATATCCTTTCGATAAAGGTATATTTAAAAGTCTGTTCACCATGAGGTGAAATGGGACTATTCTTTGTGTAATGTGACGATTCGAACTGTTTGGTTTGGTTACTTAGCAACCTAATGAAAATGCAGAATATGACCCTTTTGAATCTTAATCGATACATCTAATATAATTGATACATCTAATCTAATACATTATTTCATCCGTAAAGCTCGAAACTTTTAGTAAATGAGGCTATGATATCGATTAAAAAAAGAGGGATTTTGGTTGAATTCCAATCAAAGTCCCGACTAGAATTTCAATCAAATCTCTAAGTTCCGTACTGCTCTGCTTCATTCTATTTACATTTCCATATGACTAACGTCATCTGAAAACTGTAAATAAGTGCTTTTAATTCATAATGGACAGACGTCTGGTTATCTAGAGAATGATTGATCAATTAAAGGTAAAGGACTAGCATTAGCTAATAAATTCAACATTTCAACTTGAAAGCTGAGTTTTGCTAAATGCTTAAAAGCTTTCTATAGGAAGCTACATCATCCTCATATTTTCCAGCATTTTCTAAAGAATTTATTTCTCCCAACGCTGCACTAAATTATGGAGTAAACTTCTACTAGCTATTACGCTAAGTCCTAAGAAAATGGGTCTCAAAATTTAACTGCCGTAACTGTGGTTTCTCTATGCTCATGAGAGCCATTAATGAATGTCACAAGAAGCAAGTAAAATGAGATTCCTCATTGAAATTTACAACACTCTTATTAACAGAGCGAGTATTTTCTTCAGAAATTAGACTCAAGACAAGGGAATACTAATACAAGATATCTTGTGAAACTTACGAAGTTTTGTTTTTACTCAGTTGGAATACTAATTGGTTATGCGAAAATAGATCTCAATTAAATGAACTACCACTAACTACAGAAATATCCTAAACCCACGAATTAATTCAAAATTATAAAATAAATTGCTAAAAATCATCTTTTCATTTCCATCTGTTGTATTACATACCAAATCTAAATTAATGAATCAGAAAACAAATTCACGAGTAAAGAATTCTCAAAACCATAGGTAGTTCAGTCAGATAATCCCACATGATATAAGGGTTATTTTATTATTAAACTTCAAAGGTTACTCACACTTGTTCTGGGAGTGAGAAGTTGAAACAGAGTGCCTCTACAACGAATTTCACGGGAGCTGAAATAAAAAATATATCGTGTTAAAATAACAACAATTCTGACTCTTTATAAACCTTCTAGCTACTTAAGAATACGACAAACCAGCATTTGAGTTTTTTGACACAATGTTATGAGACATAAGACTCCCGCAAAATAGAACAAGCGAATGAGATATTGCCAAGATTAGAGCAAACATCTAGCCTACATAAGACAAGAAGAAGTGGTTTGAAATGAAATGTATGGTATTAGCATGGAACGTGAGGATTCTGCCCTCCGAACGTTCAAAGTTTTTTACTAGATGAGTTAGAGAATCAACCTAATATAGGGGGATTTATTACCACTCTTTATCCATTGAATAAAAGTAGAAACAGGATGCATAGAAGCCAGTCAGGAATAGTACCAGAAGCTCTATTATTACAGTATATATTCTCAATAAGTAGAAAAACCCTCTTTTGACCTTCGGCATTGCTTTTACGGTTATCAGTATTAATATTATCCACGTTTCCATAATTTGAGAAATTCAAATTTTTCAACAAAGGCTTCAGAACAAGAAATACATATTCATAACATATACTGAATGAAAGTCTCGAAAGCGGGATATTTCCACTCAAAACAGGAGGTGCATACGATAAGCCAAACTGAAAGGAAAAGAGAATTAATGAGCCATCATTTCTCAGAAAGGCTTCGGAAATATTTCCGTATTTGAAAGAGCAACAGCAGCAGCAGAGGGCTCCCGGATAGCCAAGTGGGCAAAGAGTTCGAATCTGGTGAAAGCGGTCCCAGGTTCGATTCCCGGTGGGGGCCAAAGGGCGAAATCACCTCAGATGTCGAAGCACTTTAACAGTAATCGAAAGACCAGAGAATGATTTTACCGCACCACCCCAATCTTACCTACAAATTATTTCTAAGACATTGACCCAGTCAAAGAAATCGCAATTGAATACCTAAGTTGAAAGAAACACAAAGCAGGTAATGGTAATGATTTCCTCTGAATTACGTGCAGAAAATAGGTATTTAATTTTACTAAGCTAAATCCGCATTACTACATTTACTACTACATTTACTAAGCATTCCGCTTTCGCTAAAATTCGATAAAATTTCAAAAATCGTCAATTCAGTATTTCTTTAAAGACTTCACCTACTAAGACAACGTCAAAAAACGAAGAAAGTGATGAATAGGAAAGGAAAAGTGTTCACAATACCGTGAACTCATGTGGAGAGGAAGTTTCATCATCTTAGCATCCCATCAAAACTCGCTTTAATCGCATAAGATTCACTCCGTTTGAGGGAAGATGTTAAAATAAAAAGGAACCCGGAGAAAAATGGAGTGAAAGTCTCTCCATTTGCATAACACGCAACTTTGAGCCGAGAAAAAAACAAAACATCCGAAAATTCCATTTTTCCCTCCAACGGGATACGCGTGAGCTGACTTTCAATTTAAGCAACTTCTCCTCCCTCAATTTAGGGGAAATAAACGGTGAGAAGAAAAGGAAAAGAAACCTATCAGGGTGAAGTACCCAACGTCTTGCTCCCTAAGCAGCGTTCCTAGGCTAGCATAAAATCTATGAATAGCGACATAATATCGACTGAGATTGGATTCCGAGCTGAATGACCAGAGAATATTCGAAAATGCCATTGATATTTCACCAATAACAAGTATAAATAACAAATTTACAAGGCCTAACAATTCGACAAAACACACACATGAGTGTTCTGCCTTCCGGTAGGTTCATGTGCCTTAATCTTCCCTATTTAATGCAATTTATTTCGTTTCTTGTTAACTTACTCCTTTATGCTATCTAACATATTTTGCCTTTGTCTTCCTTCTGTCTTGCATTCTACCGTTGATTAGATTCTTCGGCAATCCCTCTCCTCTCAATATTTGACCCACCCATTTCCTCTGTCAACGGTTAATGACTCCCCTAAAACCCTCTCCCCTTACACCGATTCTACTTTTATTTTTTCTACGCCATACCCACATCTCGAAGACCCTAATCTTTCGATGTCCTCCTTTCTTAAGGTCCGCGTTTCACACCCCCACAGCAAAAGTTCACGTTTCGCACCCATAGAGCAGTACACTCCAGACTGAACATTTTACCAATATCTTCCTGATTCCCTTATTGAGACTTCTAGCTATCAGTTTCCTTCGCTTCACGAAAGCATCCTTGGACAATACCTCTCTTTTTCGAACCTTATCTGTACACCTCCCATCCCTAGAGAGAACACAACCTAAGTAAGAGAGTTTATGTATACCCACCTACCTTGATCGTTATTAACTTATCTTTCTTTCCTTTGGTAAAACTCATTACTTTAAAATTAGAGCAGAAGACAATGTTGGATATGAATGGTAGAACCAACACTTATTTATGTACCACCGGTTTATCTACCACCGATAAAATTCGGAGAATTCATCGAAAGGCAAAAAGAGTTCGGATAATCATGCAGGGAATTACTGTTGGTCCTTAGTTTACGGAGTTGCATTGGTTAAGACTTTTGGTTGCTGGTTAAGACTTTTGATTCTGAATTATCCCTTGAGATGACAAAAAGGAACCATTTATTCCTACTATACAAATCACAAAATGTAAAATCATCAATGCATTTAAACTAAGGCAAAATCAAATTTTAAAATGTTTAACAAATAGCGGGCGCTCGATAAATTAACTGGGCGGCACTTAAAAAAAGCACTGCGCAGCTGCCCAGGTGCACAGCTTAGTGGAAACACTAAATACAACAGTGGAAACCAAGCATATTATAACTGCCTACCTCTTCGATATATTCCAATTTATCAAACAGATGACTCATGGTAAACCGTAAGTGTATGGAAAACTAAAATGAGTGGAATTTCTGCGGAGTTAGATTTAGTTTTATATCCCGCTGTTCACACATTGTTCTAGATACTAGATGAAAGGAATATTTTTCGTGTTTCAGTACAGGGCAGAGCATTATGTATGCTTCATTTTCTTTTATCTCAGTTTCGTTTATGGATGAGATACGACAAAAGGCACTGATGTAAGTATGATGATGATCACATTACTAAATGCTATTTAAAGTATGAGGGAAAGATGTAGAGCATTGCACATCCATAGAGGGTTACTATTACCCTCAAAACCAAGGGTGAAAAAAGCAGAGAATAACGACATGACGGGGAATAGAAACCAGGTCTTCGAGTCTTCCGAGCAGATGTTCTAATCACGCTACTTGCCTTGCTCACAAAGCATCCCGTTAACAAAGTGGAAGTGATGCAAGATGGTGGTTTAGTGGTTACAATACCTGTCAAAAAGTGGGAGACCTGGGTTCGGGTCACAGTCATTTCGCTATTTTTCCAATATATTTATCCTCTGCATATTAAATTATTTATATCCATAGATTCACTGTGCTACATTTACCTAAACTTCCTCTGTTACCATTCCTGCTCAGAGAAGGAAAGCAAAGGCAAACCTGACTCTTCATTTTACGTTGTGAGCCTCATTCCCTCCCCAAAGCTTTCGTTATATAATCGTAAAGGGGATAAGAATTAAACTGGCTTTCGGGCTGTATACTTCACAGACAGTTCCCTATACATATGCAATACATACATAATGAAACCGTAATATATACAGTAGAGGTCGGAGCACGGGATGAAAAGCTGAATCGAAGAAGCTAAACGGAGAAGAGAATCCAAAGAGAGAGGTCTCATCCGAGAGATCTGCTTATCGATTGACGGATTGATCCGCGCAATCCATCCACCCCCAAAAACCCTGCGAACCCCTCTTGCGCGGAATAAATAAACTTCCTCGTTATTTCCGTGATGCTCATGCATAAAAAATAAGTGCCACCAGAAGACCTGCTCCCCCTTGAACCCCTTCAATCCCTCCGAGTCCTGTACCCATACCCTTTCCTCTTCCCCTTGGCCCAGCTTTTCTCCCCTTGCACACGCCATCGATTCCCTTCTCTCGTTCCCTCCTGTTCGCCTGCTCTATTAACAGTCTACCTGTGTATTATGAGATACGGTCAAAATTCCTCCCATAGCGACCTCGCTTTGTATTCGATTTTACTTTCTTTCTCCTCGCTGCAGGTTTTAATTATTCAACGGTGTGGAGGGGAGGGTTTTCTTTCCAAAAAAGAAGCTGAAGTTCCATGGTGGAATAGAGACCGCTTCCTGATTAACATTATGAAATTATGCTTCAGGAGCTCCCGGATAGCCAAATGGGCAACGCGTTTGACTAAAGTAAAACCAGTCCCGGATTCTATACCCGTAGGAGGCCCGCATGCGCAAAATGACAAAAGGTAAATTCCGTTTTAAGAATGTACCCTATTTTATAGTTACAAGTTAAAGATATATTTCAATATGTTTGTATGAACTATATTTTATTGTTTTCCACCTAAAAATCGCGCGTAAACCGTCGATAAACTGAATTATTTAGTATTCCCGTGTCATCATCATTGATTATTACTTATAAACATATAATTTCTCTCGTGGAGTTCACAAAAATGAGGATCTTTTTACGTTGGTGCTAAACTGTTTGTCTGCCTTCAGATGCATAACCTAATAAATTGAAAATACAATTATTCTTCACTAGAAACAAAATATTTTGTCATTTAAATTGTAGCAATCCGATGATTATCTTGAATAATACGCATAGCTTTTGCAATATGATCGTTCTTGCTTTCTACAACACTCACTAACTTGATATTATTTAAGGATTGGGATCCTGGAGGATGCACCTACATACATATTTGGCATTTAATAAGTATGAAATGCAGAACAGGCATTTGAATGACATTCTTATCTGATCCAACAGTATATACTTCAGATAAATGTTGCTACATCATCACAGATTCCAAAACAAGTTTTTCACAACAGAAATTAGAAAAGATCATTTATGATCATTTACACCAAGTGAGTCATCAATTACGATTTTAAAAACTAACAGAGATTATTGGCAGATTTTCTAAGTTCTGCACCCGGGTTGTAACCGAGTTTGGCACGAAGTCTCCGTTTTTAAGAAACCTCCTTTAAGTGAAAAAACAGTATCTCCGCTTCATATTAATTTCTACTTTACTAGAAAATTAAGATTTGTCGGCAAAGATCGAAAATAAAATCAGACAGAAAAATACAAATCATAAAATACAACCTTATGTTAAATGTAGAAGAGCAACAAAGTCTGTCCAGAACCCTCTTTAAAAATGTCCGGGTTGAAAGTGGAAATTTCCGGGTTAGTGTAAAATATAAGGTGATAGCCCTGCATCGTATTGTATGTATTGTATTGTGACGTATTTTTCCTTTATTCAACTAAAAACCCGCAATGTTTAAGTCATGTTTAAAGGTTTCCGATCTAAAATTTCCTTGAAGATGATTTGAGTTGTAAGATCCCCCAACGTCAGGACAATTTCTAACATTTCTTCATCTCTTGCGACGTAAGCTGGAATTGATGGAAACGCGTCATATATGTGATGAGAAAAAGATAGCGATTCTGATATGTGATCTTTTAAGGGAATCCAGATTGATTGAAGTCGCAGCAATTTGTGAAACAGGTATCTAAGTCGTCGAATAGCCTTTTTACCGCAACCTCAAAATCATGGACCTCCAATTCTCTAAAGCGTACCATTTTTCTAGCTTCTATTTTACATGACACTAAGCTTTCAAATTTCCCTATCAAAAACATCATTAAAAACTTTCAATTGGAGTTGTGGAATAAGAAAAAGAAATCTCCGTTAGCTGGGCCATGTTTGTCAGCTAAGACATTTGGCACCGAACCGTAACTGCACCCAAGAGAGCGTTAGGAGGGGAAAACAAGCTATGAGAAATACGACGGCGTTTAAATAAGGGCAGGTTGATTTTTGCCGCAAGATTCCTCCTCGATTCTGTTTAACGAAGCGGTGATTCAAAAAGAACTGATGAGTCTCTCAGTATCGCGCTCCAGTTTCTCTGCAGTATTTGCTCTCTTCGGAGGTCATATCTATCCAATAAACATCACGGCAAATGGCGTGGATTACATCGCATAACGAAAGAGAGAAGCTTCGGAATCGTGTCTCTCTTCTTGTTCAAGTGTGACAGAAGAAATTGGAAAAATTTCGAAAGTAGCAATGATCGTAGGCTATGCTATCCCCGAGAGAGACGTTTAAAGGTAATAGTATATCCACCGTCATTTACTTTCATTCCGTGGATAACCTTACACAGAAATTTTCCGTTCGATAAAGAGAAGAAAATTCTCTGTTTCAAAGAGTCAAAAAGTGACCATAAAGGGACAGTACATGGAAAATGTGTCGAGAACGTAAATCTCAGTGAAGATAAACGTAAACATTGATCACTAATTAACTAAACCGTCAAACATATGTTAGGTGTCAGGCTTTTATTGTTTAATTTTTATATACATTCTGGGAACTATTGGGGCCTAAAAATTGTACGAAAATTATATCAATTTCATACTATGAGCTACTGTACTATCGCTTAGTCAATTAAATACCAAGGAAAATTGAAGTTTCAATTTCCATCACTCTTTTCCTCATTTCCAGCGCAATTTTGGCAACGTAAACGTTAGGGAATCGCTAGGCTTGGCAACACCGTCTAGTTGGAGCAATTTAAATTTAAATACTTATTAGATAAAAATTATTTATTAAAGAAGTAAATAAAATCATGAAATTGATAGCAGGAAGGGGAACTTCAACCGCAAAAGTAAAGTTGGCACTGAAATCAGACCTTAGAAAGTAATCTAAGAAGTTATTTGAACCTTTGTTTCACATAACACGTGAAACTGCAATTTTATGGATACAAAAACTTATCCAAAATGAATTCAAATAAAATAAAATTTTAATTTTAAGCATAAATTGCTGAGTAAACTGGACTAATTAAAACAGAGAACTAAGTATTGACATACAATTTTATGAAAATATAGAATGAGATATTGTCATATATCTACGTTCTATCATATAAAATGATAAAATTGATAACTTATGTATGAATATATGCGAATAATGAAAAGGGAACATTTTGAAAATCTCACGAGGGACGCGATTGTAGGATAAAACATCTTGGGCACAATGTCACAGAGAGAAATTTCTTCTTAATGAACCGTCCTTGGGGGAACTGCCTCTTTGGGTGAAACATCCGGATTCCAATGCCGTTGAAAAACGTTAAAGCAATTCATTTTATTATAATACCTGCCAGGATTTTTAGAGGTTACATTTAAAGGAAAATGTTGCCCCCGTAAAAACTTGAGAGCGAAAGTAACATTCATGGGAGCCTAAAAATAGAGTTAATCCTGCAGTCTCCTAAAATCAAGTTAATGGTGGAGCGCTTGAATCGCTCACCGAAATGTTATGGAAGCGATAAATCATCGTTGCCTAACTTCATCAACGGGCAGGTAACCGCAAGGAGGAATGTCGAATGAATGAGAAAATCGACAAATGCGTCGGAAGAGGAGGCGAAACGGCAACACTGGGATTGATTTTGAGAATGAGGGAGGAGCGAGTAAAGGATGGGAAGAGAAGTTCTCCCTTTTGTTTAAAACGTCCATTAATCGATTCATCGGTTAACGGAGGGTGAAAAATTGTACACGGCGACCGCCGAGGTAGTAATCAATGCGATGTGATGGGAAAGTCTCCACCTGTAAAGCGGTGACATCAACGACAGCGTGTTCGATATTTCTCGTGACGCAAGCCGAAAATTGAAGCCCCTGAATTCAATTGCCCTCAGTAATGGATTGAGATATAATTGCGAGGTTGTGGAGCCGCAAAGGCATCTGCATCTCTTTTGATTCGTAGTTACGTACCATTCTGACTATCCGCCCACATCAGCGAGAAAGAAAATTGATTTCCATCGGGAGGAACGTTAAATAGATGTAAACCCAATGGAAGTGAACGTAGCAATTATCATAACGATTATTTATTTACTGATATTTAAAACCAACTTCCTCGTGCATTTTTAAAATGGACGAATGCAAAATATTATATAGGTGATACATGTATCTAAATAAGTAATCGAAGTTATAGTGAATATAGTAAGGCGTAACCTCATTGAAGGCCATCACTAATGAAATAAAACAAAACTTTGTAATCTTCTACAGAATAATTTATAATTAGCGACTAGTTTCGCCGGCGAGCCAGCTTTATCAAGCTTCATAAGTAATACTTCATAAGTAATTAAAGCAAAACAGAATTTACCTTGTGACTTGCTACATATCTTCGCAGAATATTGCCACTGATAGTTGAGTTAGTTGCAGTTTAAAATAACTCCAGAAACCAGCATCAATTCATACAATTAACTTTTGATGGTTTCCGGAGTTCTTTTAAGCTGTAGATAAGTCTTTGCGTTTAGTCTTAACTCGTTTCAAAGAAAAGCAAAATATTCAAAATTTCTACTGTTGGCGTCTATAAACAGTGGCAGATATGAATAATGACGATCAAAAACACGATTAAAAAGCAATAACTGGAAAAATAGAAAGACACATGCGCATATAAAGACATTAGAAATATTTCTAGGAGACTGACATTAGAAATATTTCTAGGACTTGGAAAATCTGAATTTCATAGAATGAAAGAATATAATTCAAAACAATGAAAGGTGAAATGTTTCTAATTGCAGATAAAAGCACAATCACATCGCATGACATTTGCGTAAAGTTGCGATGACTCGGTTAGCGTTTCAAAATATCATATTTGTCGACATTGTTGATATATTATACGATTTCCCATACCAGCGACTTTCTCTAGCTTACCCCAATTCTTTCCCACCCCTCCGAGTCCCTGCTCTCATAACTTTTTTCATATCCCACACTCCTGGTATTTCGACATTTCTTCCATAAGCAAGCCATGCCTTCAATCTCTCTTATTCTTCCCCTTTGATATGATCCCTTTCCCCTCAAAATTTCCTTTCGCCGTCTTTCCTAATCCCACTTTCCCCTAGCCAACCTTTATTTCCTCTCCGGGCGACGGGCGGTCTCTCTATTGAAGAGATCCCCTTCCATCTAACGCCTACGCCAATACCTTACCATATTCCTTGGGTACACTTTTGTAACTCGTTCCGATTCTTCCCTTACTCTTTAAAGTTTTCCGCTCCACTTGCCCTCTCAAAGTCTTTTCCTCACCGTTTCTCTTGCGTTCTTCTTTCTTCACTCACCGCATAACGTTTTATCACTCTTCTGTTTCTGACGTTACCCCTAACTTTTATGTCAAGGAGTTTCCCGCAGTAGCATCCTAACTCATCTCCACGCTCTACTTTCCTTATTCCATGCTGGAATTTTATCGCAACAAGACAAATATGTACAACGCCATATGAATCAGGAGTAACCAAACCGCAGTCCTTATTAAATACACAGTAATTCAAGAAGAGCTTTAAGGTAATAAATGTAAAACGATAACACCGACAACACGCGTATTAAACATGAAATCTTCTCAATTATTTCGGAACGTTTTTCTTTTATAAATAAATCGATCTGATCAAATATTTCTGCCAGATAATTTTAACCAATTCACGAATACTGCCGTAAGATTTGTTTTACTGTGAATTTGACACGAAAATTCCTTGTCGAGAAGTAAATTTTAGAGAGAAACAATCTTACAGGGCTTGAACCAAATGGACCAAATGGATTTTAATAAAGAACATTTTGACATATTTTGACAGTTCTTCCGTAAAATGAGTATTTGATGGTGTTTCGCTTTCTTCGCCTGCTATGAAATTGCAGAAATCAACGCTGAAACTGGAAAAAAAAAGTCTGAGAGATTGGGCTTTGATTGCCGACATTTCCTTCCGTTTCATTTATTCTTCTGTTTTTTTTTTGTTTCCGTAGCAACGTATTTATTTGATCTGCTGCGAGTCAATATTTTATTTTTCTAAGGAATGTTATTTATCGACATTTCATTCATCCATACATACATGAAAAGAATGAAGTAAATAAAGGAGGTAAAAATTAAAACAATTTACCTGTTAATAATGCATTCTAGTATATAAACGTGCGTATTTACAACAAAATACACACACATACGTGTATTACATTCTATTCCGAACACATCAAATAACACCCGTTTCTTGTTCTGCTTTTATTCTTACTATACCTTACATAATAATGAACTCAATATCGGATAGCTGTAGTGCTAATAAATGCCTTAGGTTTTAGCCCCAAGTAAAATTCATTTCTGATGCTTTAGATGAATTTTTGATGTCTTTCATTCAGATTTGTACATTTATCGCGTTTTTCAATTCCATTGTTTCACTATATATTATCTCAACAAAAACAACCTACACTCGTTTATTAAATAAAGACATTTGCGGGACCGCGGAGTAAAGAACAAGGCAAATGCAATCATCTTCCACGACAATCCGAGAATTTTTATCTCAATACCACTCTCTCTCTCTCTTCCGCGCCTACATTAGATATTCAGTGATTTGGTATATTTACAAATTTCTCTGCCTTTCTCTTCGCTTTGTGTTCTTACTTCTTCGTTTCACTCTTTTCCTTAATTTCCTAGGGAAATTCTGCTTCGATAATCCCCCAATCTTTCTCGTGCTCGCTTTTTGAGGATCTTCGTCTCAAAGCTCAAAGATAAGAGGGTCAAAGCATAATCGAGGGCGAGGCATTGAAGCTCTGCTCGGGATGAACGACTCTTCGGATCGCTGAAATATTGCATTTTCCGAGAGGATATCAAAGACAGAGAAAACCCATTGCTCCCCAAAAGGTCAATGGCATGAAGAAGACTTTAAGCTTTCTACGGAATAGAGAGTCTGTAATTTGTGCCAAGAGCATGTATGCCTACGTTAAGCCTCAGAGAGCGATTGTACACCTTGATATCTTGATGCTACTAAACATTCTCTTTGAATCGATAGTTTAAATCTCATTAAGGAGTATACATTCACGATTATTTTACAGAAGAATAACTTGTCGTAATCTCATTGTTTAAAATTACGTGAATTATAAATTATGCAGATCCAGCTGAATGATATTCAAATATGTAATAATTATTATTGCTTATTTGGCATGTACAGGAGTCCCCAATAACATTTTCTATTAAAAAAACCTTCTGGATTGTTATTTGGTGCAACTTCATTCTCAAGACACTTATAATTGCAATTATAAGTGTCTTGAACATTTGCTATGGTGCATTACACACATAAAATAAAAGAGAGAAGAAGTAAACATATAAGCAATTGATAATTTCAAATATTAATACATATATTCGCAAAGTTATTCATATTTAAAGCGTATGAAATACTCTTCCTTATTTCCTTTAATACTCTTCCTTCTTCGCAATTTTTGGCAGAGAAAACAAAGTAACCATTTTTTTCGTATAAACATCACAAAACAGTGTCTTATATTCATTCACGGCAGAAACTAAATAACTGATCTTCACTCACTTCTGCAATGAAATCAATTGCGCATCATCAGCAACGAAAATTAAGTTCCGAAACAAGATAGCTATCATTTTTCCCAATCCGTAAGAAAGTAATTCAGAGATACGAATATGAGAGCTATGCTGTTGTAACGTAACGAAGATACCACATTTTAAAGTAGTAGCTGCATTGCTCAGTGTGCTGCGAAAGCTGAGGTCACTTCACACGTAGACCCCTCCAGGATTCGAAGCGGGACCGCTTTCACCAAAATAGAAAGCGTTGCCTACTTGGTCATTCGGAATCCCCCGCTTTTTAAACTCTGAGAAGCATTGTCATAAGTAATCACAACTAGTAACAGGTTGCTAAACCCCTTCTATACAGCGTCTATTAGAGATTTGAGTAATTTCATTCCTCGTACAAAATCCACTTTTTTCAAAATTGTCCTCAAGATTTCAAAACAAATCTTGCACAGGAAATTTATCGCAAACGTAAATATCCTATTTTGACTCTGAAAAAACAGGGCGATTAAAACTTGGGTACACTTTTGTAACTCGTTCCGATTCTTCCCTTACTCTTTAAAGTTTTCCGCTCCACTTGCCCTCTCAAAGTCTTTTCCTCACCGTTTCTCTTGCGTTCTTCTTTCTTCACTCACCGCATAACGTTTTATCACTCTTCTGTTTCTGACGTTACCCCTAACTTTTATGTCAAGGAGTTTCCCGCAGTAGCATCCTAACTCATCTCCACGCTCTACTTTCCTTATTCCATGCTGGAATTTTATCGCAACAAGACAAATATGTACAACGCCATATGAATCAGGAGTAACCAAACCGCAGTCCTTATTAAATACACAGTAATTCAAGAAGAGCTTTAAGGTAATAAATGTAAAACGATAACACCGACAACACGCGTATTAAACATGAAATCTTCTCAATTATTTCGGAANATAACCAAATTTGAACTAAAAATGAATGAACATTTTTAATTTAGCAATATTTCCATGGCATGGTTTTCCTTACAATTTCATTTAAAAATGGATTTTATTTAAATATATAATAGCTGAAATTACCATATAAAGTTTGATTAATACAGTGGCCTCACCACATCTTTGAAATTTATAACCAAATTTGAACTAAACATGAATGAGAATTTTTAATTTTGCAATATTTCCATCGCCATATTTGCCATAAATTTTTTACCTCGCGTCTATCGTAAAACGTCGCTGTATATTTTGACTATCGGAATAACATATTCAGATAACAGAATTTACATACTGTTTGGAAATGGATAAAAGGTCCCTTGCAGAAAAAGTCAAACGTATCGCTAAATAAGTATAATAACCCCTCAAAGACGTAAATTTAACGTGATAAAATAGGATTGAATAGTGAGTTGTGGTCTAAAATAGGCGAATTAAAAAATAAATGCATACCAATACTGTTCCAATTCTTGTTTACTTTCGTTATATTTATAGATCTCGAGTTATTCAAAGAACGAACGTCCTTTCAATAGCACAGCAACGATGATATTTCTTTCGAGCGAAAGACTTAAGTTTGCATTCAGAATTTTAACGAATTAGAGGATTTTGCGTAATTAAATAAATTACCAAAAGGTCCGATCAAAGGAGAGTTTAAAGACTGAATTTCGTGCTAAATAAAGGCGTTATTTATTTACTTATATACTTATACTTATAAAAAAGCATTAAAGCATAGAAAACTTATTTGTTAAAGTCATACATTTTAAACGTTATTATCAATATTGAAACAAGTTAAAACTGAAACCGCGTCCTGAATAAATAGTAATGTTACGCCACATTTGTTAAAAGTATCTTTAATCAAGGAGATATTTATTAATTCGGATCAAAGGACTAATATATCGGTGCGTGGATAAAATTGTTCAAAATTTATGAATGAATGAGCTTGTGAGGTAGTATTTAGTAGTTTTCACCGTGTTACGAATCAGAATTTTTTAATAAATTTAACCTTTTTACTCCTATTCTTTGGCGGATTTTTATTGATTTAACCGAAACTTTATATTTAATCTAAGATTTAATTCGACCCATAATATTAATATAGATGAATCTTATCTCAACGGATCCGGCGGGAATAGCGGATTCTCTACTTTCCAAAAATGTCACCGTAATTTCGCTAGAGTAGTTGATCCGCATTTATCCCCGGTAAGAGGAAGGGAATTGCTACGTTTGCGAGCGATTGGGAACAAAGGTATCCGTCGCCGTAAATATTCTCGGACAACGAGATGGCTATTTTATTTCCAAATAGGGGTACACTTTACAAGGAAGGAGAAAAAACTTAGAAGAAAATAATCCCTCGCCAAAATAGGGAGATTGTAATAAATCGACTCTCTGGAATGGAGCCTTTTTTCTCTTTTGACCCTAAAAATATCCCATCCCTACGGTGAGATAATGCTCTCCGAATATTGAAGACGAGCAGGAAGTCTGCACCATCGCTAATCACCTCAGGGACGAAGAAGATACCTCTTTATAGAAACCCGCGACACGAACGCTTGGCCCGATCCCCGAATTAAAGGAGACGAAAATAATGAACGGCTGCGTCGAGATCGAGGTAAGACCTCCAGCAAGAAAGAAGAGGTGCGATTTTTTTCGGGCAACGCCTACCGCGTTTGAAAGCTGCGGGGTACACAATAATTAAAGACTTCCCCGAGTTTTAGAGCCTAACGCGCCGGGAAATTTTAATCCTCTTTCCTAATTCGGAAAATAATAAGGGTGCGAATATTTCCACACGTGAGTTTCTCTTTCGAGGCTGGCAAAAGGGATATATCGAGAGATGTGCGAAAGGGGTATACACTGCAGCGACGAAAGAGACAGGGGGAAACGGAAGAATCAGGGGCGGGGGATGGTGATCGATAAACACCCCACCCCTTTCCCGACCGTGACGTCATACGGATAGCTCATCCAACCAGGATCCCCGCTAGGGTCCTGGGGGAGGGTTTTACATTTACAGGCGCCTTTTGCGCGCGCGTGTTCCTAGCGCCGGTGAGAGGGGATGGGGAAGAGAGGAGGGAGTCCCACTAGGCAGCGATGGTGGACCCAGAAGATGGTAGCTCGGCGCGACGGGGGGAAGGCGAGAGGGGAGAAGGGTCCTCTCTCCCCGCCGCCCCCGGATCCCGGCGGCTCCGGTCGGGGGGCCGGTGCGGGGTTTCGCGGCCCCCTTTCCCAGCGTTCCCTTCTCCGAGCTGCGGGGATCTGCGGGGGGTAAAGCGCGCGCACGGCAGATATATCGCAATCGGCAACGCCCCCTTTTCGGAATCCGGAGGAGGGGGGCGGAAGGGTTTTGTGGCTTGCTGGTGGAGGTGCTGAAGGTGAAGGCGGCTTCAGGAGCTCAGCCAGAGCCCGCCACCATCCTCGAGTTCGCTATTCCTCCTCGCTGGCGAAATTTTCGCGGTCTTCCTTTTTTAAACAAGTCCGCGATTTACGTCTCCAAAGGCACCTTTAGAAACACCAATGACAAGATAAATCTCGAGGATTGCTAGAAGCCCAAGGATAAACGAGAGGAAAAGCTCGCTGCCAGACTCCGGAGAAGGTGATATCCTGGGACCCGTATATCTGCACTTGGAGAACGAGAGGAAAATCGCTGACTGACTAGGGAAGGATAAGATAAAAGGAGGAACTTTTAGAAGTTGTTGAATCTAAAACCAGCATCGCAGGAAGACCGCAAGGTGCTCTAAGGGTCAGCTGAACATATCCTTTCCGGAGTCTCCGCCCCCTGAAGAAGCCTAAGACGGCTGGCGCGGTGGAGGAGGCTGAGGCAACTGTTTCTGGAGGTGGCGGAGGCGGAGAGGAGACTGGGGGCGGTGGCATTCTGGGAGGCGTGAGAGGCCTGCCGCAGCTTTTGCCTCCGATTCTACCCGGAGGCGTATCTCTGCCCTCTCAGCAGCAAGTGACAAGCTCCATCAAGGGTTACTTCTCGAGCAAGTTCGCATCGACTGGGATCCCTGACACAGGTGAGTTTTCGCCGTGTGTATCGAAAAATTCATTTTGGTTGGGTGTGATTTGCTTGTTGCTTGATCTGGCAAAGTTTTCTTCCCATTCCATAAACCCCTCCCTTTCTTGCCCCACTCCGCAAACTCCTATGTATATGCATTATCGGATCAAAATGGTTCGACGAGAATCTGCTGACCCCTTTTAGACAAGTATTCAAGTTTGCGGGCGCTTCGATACGCCTTCACGGAAAGACAATGAAGTAGTCCTACCGCTTAGTATTCGAGAAGATAAACACGTAATCTATGTAGCTCCCTTACGTATTCGTAGTATTAAAGCTAAATATCTTTGCGAGATGGTCATTTGTTTCGGAAATGATTGCACGTTCATAGTCAAAACTAAGATACGAAGGAAAAGAATGAAGAAACTGGAAACAGTCACGATTATCATTTTTTCTGAATATTATGTTAATTAAGATTCTTCTTGAAATTACCATGCATGTTGCTGCATAATGTTTTCATATTATATCTCTAAACGGACACTTACTGTTTTACAGTATATTTTATGTGATGACGATAAGTATAAATACAAAGACTTAAAGCACCATATACTATATACTAAAATAGTATTCTACGAGACTAAAAGTTACAATTACGTTTTTTTATATATATGAACATCCAGAACAGAAAGTTACTTTAGTTAATTATTTTCATGCATCCTTGCTCTATGCGTAACAACATATTGTTAAACATACTAAAAGTGGTTCCGTCAATTTAAAGTCCAAAAGAAATAGAATAAACGAAAATCAAGACATGTTTACGCGCTTTACCACTAAATATGCAAACTAGACTTAAATAGAAGTTTGCATTCATCGTATAGGAAGATGCACTACTCATTTTATGTTAATGAAAAAAGGCTTTGTGCTATTTGTCTTATATGAAGACTATTAGAGTATTTTCACTTCGACTTGAGAAGTCCCCCTTGCCAATGAATCCCACTGCCTGAGATGAAAGAAAATTTAAAGTAATCCTTAATCGCATCTCCTAAAAATGTGGCGCCGATAGATTCTTCCTATAATTCTGGAGGGTAGTCGAATGGAGACACTCCACCGCGTTCCCCATTCAATCCTATTCCGAATCTCACCGCCGCTTTCCCGATTCTCGCGTTCCCATCGAATGAAGCGCCTCCTATGCGTAAGAAAGCAGTTCGCAATTGCGGTGACGATGCGTTTCCGTGAACTTTCAAATGAACTTCGTCTTGACCTCGCGATACCAAGATAATATAGGGAACATATTCAAAACAAATTGCAAATCCGGAGATAGTATAGACAGTTTATATTTTTCGTAGCCTACGTGATCCACGCTGAGAAAAGTAAAATGTAAAAGAAGCTTCCAACTTAGCTATGAGCAATGAATGCTATGGGACTCGACTCGAAACGATTTCTCTGAAAACCTTCATTGCACTAAATATAATTACGCTCATTTTAACCTGTCTATTCGCCTTGAAATAGAGATTTTAGTTCGTTCCTTTTACTAAGGACATAGTTATAAGTCGAAAAGATAAGAAAACAGGCGACTGACAATTTTATTTTCTACTAACATACATTTTTCCCGCTATTCCTTCCGGTCATCGCCGATTTCAATCCTTAATGAGCATATTTGCCTGAAGAGGCTAAGAAAACTGTGGTAAATGCAGCAGTGAGAAAAAAAACTAAAACAAAATAACTTAAGGTTCTTATTTACTTTTTATAACTGTCGTTCATCAAAACAAGAACACATTCGACTGGGACTTAGAAAATTAAATTGAAGATGAAATAACACTAAAAAAAATCGGAGATGCACATGATCAACCGTTTTTCCGGGTTTTGAAGGATGAGTTAATATTACAGAATATATATCATGAGTGATATTAATATCGACCTCAAGAGAACGGCATCGATGGAAGATCCTGAAGGAAGTAGGTTTAAGTTGTTAACTAAAATGCACCCGAACAAGCATATTTTAACTGAATCTCAAAATGTGATTTTTAAAATACACTCGGTCCCAATGTTTGAGAATCTAAGATTAAAATTAGATTTTTCCATTGTTCATAAAAGGGGTGACACTAAGCGATTTATGCGTCTTTCCTTTACTTGTTACCATAAGATAAAACCATCACATCGAATTTAGGTTCTTCACAAACTACGACTGGGGTTTAACAATGTTTTAACTTTCAATTTTGACACGAGTGGTTCAGAAAATGAAAGACCGATCTCACAAATACGTACCCGTTAGATAATATTCTCTACTTTTTGATTAGAAAACCAAATTCTCCCTTTGACTACGCGCACTACCTCCCGTAACCCTTTGCTTGTGTAACTCATATCAAAAGGTAGAAAATGCAGTCACTCTGAATAGATAAGATTAAGGTACCAACATGAATCGAACGAGAGTAATTTGAATGATACTTATATAAAGTTTTGCTTCGAAGTGAAAAAGGAAGAAATAAGGGATGGAAACACTTTTATGAGAAAGTCTCAAAAAAAGGGGATTATCATCGAAAAGGTTCAAATGCTACCAAAATACTTGGAAACTGAGATAAGGCAAATATTTTACTTACAGAGGTAGGAATCTTTCAATGTCATTTGAAAATATCGTGGCTTAACCTATCTAACGAGTGCTTTTCAACGAAGATCATGAAACATGAGTTTAAAGTGCTACATTTTCTGTTCATTTAATCATATAGGTAAACAATTTGTTCACAAGAACTGGTTATACGCTGAAATTTTAAAGGCCAACAGAACGAAAAAATTGGACGGAAGAAAACATGTGGATGACTTTAAAGTTTATTCTCACTTATTCTGAATATCGATAATATCTTGTACTGCGTAAAATATTAGATCCGAATCACTTTCTCATGACAATCTTAGACTTAACTTATATAATGCATGGCACTATTTAAATATGCTAAAACTGGAAGCTGAGTATTTTTATGTAACTTTTATTATTGTCTTAAATTCCATGCTACTGATAATGCATTCGGTTAAATTTTACCTAATTTTCCATCGTTTTAGCAAGGAAATTAGTTTGAGTTAAATTCTTTAATACCATACTGGAGTATTATTTGTGGAAAAACAGTTTTCCTATATATGCAATGAACTTGATAATAACCCAGTGAAGTATAACTTTATAATTTCCACAGAAACGTTTTATTAGGACTACCGGTTTCGGAACTTGGCCATCATAAGGTCATCAGTTGAGCTGATGATGGCCATGCGCCGAAACCGGTCGTACTAATAAAACGTTTCTGTGGAAATTATAAAGTTGTACTTCACTGTGTTATAATGTCGTTCCATGAAGTCCGGTTCACAATCATATATTAAAACTTGAAAATATCTTTAAAAGTAATTTTAACGACCACTAAAGATATAGAGTGCATCACATATCTGATCCAATTTCAGTAATTTAATCACAGTATCAAAAATTTTCGAAGATCACGGATTTTATGTCTATTATCAAACATTGCCGATGGGTTTTCCGATGATTCTAAGCAAAGAGCAGTGTTTGCAGTTAAATCCATCAAAAAATTCCGAAAATGTAATTTATTAGACAAAAGAGTCTAAATTGTTTACCGTTTTCGCTGAAATATCTTTTAGAGTACTATTAACCAAATAATCTGATATTTTTCTCACTTCATGGATATTATTCCCTAAAAAAAATACGTTTTACATATATATTGCACGAAGGAGTTGAAGCGACTCTCATACAACTCCTTCCTCATTTTACTAATACACTAGAATTTTTTAGTCATATTTATAAATTATAGGAATTGTTAATAAGTAAATACTGATTAAATGGTATTATTATTTTTGATTGAGTATAGAGTAAAATTTTCTTCGAAAACTACAAAGTAATTCAAGACAGCTCTAACATGAAAAACAGTTAAAGGAAATGCTTTCTAAATAACTCAATTTAATATCGTTTTAGAAAATTCAAGTTAACTTTCTACAATCTATACCTCGTACTTTTTGTTATAAAGCGAAGATGGTTTGTACCTGCAGTACCTCCCCCTTAACATTCTTAACCGTAATAGGTAATATCATCAGCAAATCGCTATTCGAAATATCGATGGATGACCATCCGATATTAGCGTTTAATACTTGGAAATTTTCAATGACCTTTCGGATTTTGGATCGTCGGTCGAAGACCTCTGGAGGTAGTTGGTGACTTTATACAGAGCGCCACATGCCTAGGTTATAAAAGCATTTCCTTAATAGTTTGGAATATACGCGGAATGGTAGTTTAGTGCTTAGAATACCTTCCCGGATTGTGGGAGAACTGGGTTCGAGTCTCAGTCATATCGCCATTTTTGTCGTCATTTCTGTTTATCCATAGGCCCATCTGAATACAGAAGTTCGATTCATCAAAACGCCCACATATGCTACTCATAATTACATAATTTATCAGACGGTTATTTCGTGGTTTATACTCTCCGAAAGAAGCTGTAAAGTATAAACACATGTTTATTTTCGGATTTTTAGGCGCACAACTCTGGAGATACCACCAAATATGCTTCGCCGATTTGAATGAAACATTATTTTGTGTTAGAGGAGGTTAAACGTAGCAAAAGTGAAACGGGGTTCGTGTAAATGGGCCTTAGTTTATTTGTAATAAATAAATTTCTCTTTGTAACTTTTAGCCATTTAAACCCATTGTGTAATGGGTTGGTGTAGCGGTTCGGGAGTATTAGTATTACACGTAGAGGACCTATGTTCGAGTCCGATTAGTGACATTATTTTTTTTTCATTATTACTTTTTGCCATTGAATATAGTTTTTCATATAGTATGCAATCACATCTCAGAGGCCTGAGTTGCAGTTTCAATCGTACACATTAATCCAAATAATGAATTTTTGTCCGTCAGTGAGTGATTACATTCAAATTTAAATCGCTGAAAAATACAAAAAGAAAATTATTTATAACAAATAAACTAAGGCCCATTTACACGAAACCCGTTCCACTTTTGCTACATTTAACCTCCTCTAACACAAAAAAAAATGTTTCATTCAAATCGGTGGAGCATATTTGGTGATCTCTCTTGTAAGTGCAAAGTCCCACCTTTTCGTTTCCCTAGCAATGAAAACATCAACCGAAATCTCAAGGTTGGAACTTCTCAAGGTTTCTCTAAATAGCCGTATAAAATAATCGCAATATGATCGATGATTATTTTCACCGATCGGAAGAGCGAGCTAATGTACGTCCTCCTTCAAACCAGGTGTCTTTCATAGAGAAAGAATGAAGCCAACCTATCCGTGGAAGTGCCCTCCATTCTTGGTTCATTCATCTCACAAAAAGGATTCCTCTGCCTAGCATTCTATTCTCCCCTCCTCTCCATTCACCCTCCCTATTGCCGTCTGGCAGGGATCATAAAAATTTCACACGCCTGGTAAATATTTTAGCGGCGTCCCTTTCTCTCCCCGAGTTCGCCAGCAACCCACCTTGCACGCGCGCCCTTCCCCGGGCAATACCGCTCCCGTCTCCCGCGCTCCTCTCCCGACGTCCCTACCTAGCACGTGCCAGTCAATGGGGATGGCCCTTCGTCCTTGTCCAAACACACCAAGTGTATAGGAGAGGTATTGTTTCCTCAACCACTCGCACCGTATTGATTGTACGTTTAGTCCATACTTCGGGAAACATACTACTGTCACAGTCGGTCAACACTCTATGAAGAATTCTAGGGTCGATCATAATGTCATATAGATTACTTTTTCAGAAGTTTTCAAGAGGAATCAAAGAAGTTGATTGGTTTAACGGATACTTAGAGTAGTTGCGAAAGGAGGTCGAACACTGGAAGTTGACTTAGAGTGATATAATCTCTATTCTCTAATATCTAGAAAAGGAACACGGCTGTGGCAGGACATTCGAGTTCGAAAAAAATCGGCTATTTGGAGCTTTTTAGAACTCTAATGAAACAAATTATGTCAAAAGAAGGGTCGCGAAGTAACATGAAAAACAGTTTGTCGCGAAAAACAGTTTTTTTAATATCTATAACGGACACCATAATATTTAAAATATCTATTCTTGTGATATAAATTTTCGTAGCAAAGAATAAATACTAATTTTCATCATCGTTGAGTTTCTTGTGTTTTGAGCATAAAAAATAAATATTTAACCAAAATGTGTTCAGAAAGAAGCTTTAGAAGTGATACTCTTAACAATTCATTAGATACTCTAAAGGTACTCCTATTTGGGATGTTTAATAAATCTTTATTTACTCGTATGTTTAACTATCCTATGAGTCTCGAATAGTTTTGAAGGAACGAAGAACGTTACTTCGTAGTATCTTCCAAAAACAATCTTCACTTCGCGAAACGGTCGTTAAATTATAACATTTATTGTTTCATTATAAAAGTTTAGGTGATTACGACGGTTGTCTCATTTGAACGACTGTTCAATAGGAATTATTAAATCTGGAGCGTTGTTTTCGTTGGGGTCTTGAAAACAATTTCGAAAAAAAATTTCACCTAGACTCCCAAGAAACCCTTCCAAGGAATTCCTCGAATAAAATATATTTTTCATTTGAATAAATATTTCAGAGAGAAGCCTGAAAATCTTTCGATGTAAAGAAAGGTGGTATTTATGGAACTTCCAATAAGAAAATATCTACTGAGGGCAGCGTAGCACTCTATTATTTACTAGTTTATTATATTTGGGTAGGGACACAACGAAATATCATCAACGTAAAATGTATTATAAAAAATTATCAAAATTACGCTATGGAGGGTACATTCAAAAGCTTTCTCCAGGAGCACAAATATCTAGTCGTGGAACAGCCAACTGCATGAACTTTTGGTTAGGCACGTCTGTAGTTTAAAAGTGAATTGAATTAGGCTCAGTTCATAATAGAAATACACTGACTCAAGCTTCGACAGTACTATTCCCTGCATCTAAATATTACATGAAGTTATTACTTCAATGCAAATAACAATGGTTTTGAATGTCATTAAAAGAATACCGACATGTTTACGGTAATACTTCTATTCTATCTTAAGAACAATTAATCAAACGGTAATTTTATGCACTACATAATTATTCCAGGGCTAAACTTTATCAATTTATTTATGATAACATTGAGAATTAATTTGAGGAATTTTCTCTATAAAAGTAATACGCATTAATGGTTTGATACAATTGTATCTCAATAGCTACAAAATAAGAAAAAGAAAATCAGTGTAGTCGAAGGCAGATACTATCTACGAAATAGTTGCAAAATTATTTATAAGTTCCTGAAGTATAATTGTCTTCCACTCTTAAAACTTGAAACCAATTAAATTGATTAAACACTTCACTCCATGACCAGCGATACGTAAGCAGTGTCGAAGGCGATTAATTTGTTTGATAGCTGAAATTTCACGTGCTTCTATCTCTGTTAAAAATCAAGCATCCCTCCATTTACACGAAAAGAAATCTCTTGGATGACGTAAACTAAACAGTGATAGGGTACTCATGATTTAATTCTGTACAACTTAAGCTATTTTCTGAGTACTTCTTCCTGTATACAAATGTGGCACTGAATATTTAGTAACACACCATAAATAGATGTATTATTCCATGTTAATATCACCGTTAAGTATTCCATCTTCAATTCAAAGCAACTCAGAACATCATGAGGAAAATAAACGTTGCCCAATTACCTGTATTTTATATTCGTAAAATAAAATCAGTAACAAGATGCTTACAAGCTGGAGGCCAGTATCAAAAGAAAAACAAATTCACAATATGCTTACTTTCTCGCCATTAAATGGTCTTCAAGACCTGATGTAGAGAAAACTTTCACAATATATTTGGTAACTTCGAAATAGTTCATGGTATTAGCAAAAATAAGCCCCTAGTCTGTTGTTTCACTGAGCTAGAAAAGAAATTTAAAACCTTTAGGTCTCAAAGAGTCGAAGTTCTTTAAAACCATTCCCAACTACTACTAGTACATCGCCATTAGAAATCAGCTTCTTGGTAACATAATTCCCAACTCGGGGGCTTTATTCTCAATCTTATACAGCATATGTTGGTAATAGGTACAATTACTTCGTAAAAACTGAATCACCTATACAAAAAACTAATAATCTTGTAACTTACGACAGTTACCAATTCCAGTCACCAATTGCACCACATCATGGAGCCACCACTGGGTTATTTCAATGAAACATACTTTATAGGCGCACCTAGCTTACAAGCGAACCGAACCTATAACATTATCGTATTTGCATGAATTTAATAAGGCACCACTCGTAGATAATCGTAGACGTAAGAAACCGCTAAAATAGGCGACAGTGACGCAGCTGCGAGTTACTTTGGCGTTCCTATTCGACCAAAAACTGCCGGAAATCGAAATCTGGAAACTTGTTCTAAAAATAAAACGGAATTAAATACTCTTGAGGTACGATATATGTCATCCAATGTAATCTTAGTATTTTCCCACGAAATAAATGAGTTTTGAAGAATCCATAGGTCCATATTTGTTCTCTAGACTGCACCACGGCTTCATGACTGTGGAATCCTGGATTCAGCTTTGAATAATGTAAAAAAGTAATAACCTACACACGTATACGCCACATATTCATACTTTGTCAGTTCTGTAGGAAGAAAGGTATTCCTCTACGGTGAATTACGTGAGTTTTCTCCCCGTGATCGCTGGGGTTGCGGTGAAGACCACACAAGAACCCTAGAAAATCTAGACAAATAGATAGATAATACAAATCTAGACAATCAATTTGGTGACATAGTGCTTTTGTATAAATTTAGGAAATAAGTTTTATTTCTACATAAAATAGACTGCTACCAGGCGTGGCGTTTAAGAGCAGAGTTTGAATAATGTAAACAATAAGGTAGTCTAACTACTGAGCTACCATACCGCGACTCTTCCACACTATTATGAGAATACTGGCATAACAGTGTGCACTAGGGATAATGAAGGATGCCTCAATACCTGCCCGGAAAGTGAGAGACCTGGGTTCGAGTTCCAGTCATGTCGCTATTTTTCACACCTAATATTCCTTAGGATTCAGCCGGATGGCTTTTCCGCGCTAAGTTATTTCCTTTCCAACATCGATGTAAAATATTTCTACTCCACATATATATTTTTAACATCTAACGGAGGATATTATAACATTGAAGATGCTGGGTCAGTAAAAATGGCCAAAATACAACCTTTTCGAATGACAGAACCTCACACTATTTTAGTCAAATCGAAATTTCTAGGCGTAGCCTTCATTATTGCCATTGGAGGGTATGGATTCCAGCAGAGGAGTCCTCAATAACTCAAAACTTCGCGATAAAGCCACGTTTTATACAAAGGGTACGCAATAGCAGTAAATATGCCTGAAAGCAGGGAAGGACGGGATGACCTTTGAGCCAATGGGAGCATAACATCCCAACTCCCGTTTCCATGGCAACCCTACGACGTAAGTCGGTTCTCAGGTGAGGGCTGCGATCCTCTACAGGAAGTAGTTACATAGAGATTTGGCGGCGCTGTATCCCGTCTGCAAACAAAAAGCGACAAGAATACGACAGCTAGACTTTACACTGGATAAAAAGGCTTAGCTTCCGCATTGTTCCCATCTCCCAGCTGACATCGCAACCCACAAGCATTCCGGGCAAAGGGAGAAGAGATGGATAAAATTAAAGAGGATAAATTTGTGTGCTGGTCTCGAATGAAATTTCAACTTTAGCTCGATGTGTTACGGAGGGACTCATGGAGGCTGAAATGAATTTTTCAGATAAAAAATTGATTGACAGATTGTCGCTGCTTTGGGATGAAAGTATTTAAGTAATGTCAAGGTGCTACGAAACGAGGTGAAAGAGTCAGTTTGTTACAGTCTTCATTTGGTGAGAGAGTAAAAGCGGGAGTCTTTTACTTAGTTTTTAGCGTCCAAAATTATTAAACAATATTACTAAGATTTGTTAAACAAAATTATTATGGCATATTATAATCTGTAAGGAACACAAAACATGACCAGTAAAACATGCATAAGTCATTGTCAAGGTTTTCGATATCACCATAAGAATTGGAGACAAATTGCACAATCATAGCAAACGAAGTTAACACTAATAAACCGATTGAAAATAATGCCGAAGAATATAGCAATAAAAGTATTTTGCAACGTCAAAAATACAATATCACAACATTTAATTCAAAAAGTTAAACGCACTGAGGCTAAAATTATTAAAACTTATAATGCTTATAAAAATATAATTTTAGTAAGCAGTGTTAATTAACTGTTAACTAACAATTCGAAAAGCATGAGAGAAGTATATTCAGCTATGTTTATCTTCGTTTGGAAATATGTAATGCAATTTTTCTTGAAACTAGTAGAAGCGTGTGGGAACTTCATCGGTAAAAGAGGGGCGTTCCTTAATTTACCGGCAGGAATAATGAAGGTGTGGTGTTACGGAATAAAAGGTTTGTTGCTACTTCTAGTGTAGCAATTATGTGTGGTTGCAAAAGTATTACAGCCGTTTACGAGTACAATATATTGACAGGACCACGAATGAAATACGAGATAGGTAACCAAGGGATATGAGAGTTTTCCACGTGAAAAACAGGTGCCGCGTTTTGTGACTCCACTGAACAAAATTCAATTTTATGAAATGAAATTATATACTAATGTGAAAAGATTGACGTATTCATATAAAAGAGGACCAATAAAAAGAAGGAAAGAGGGAGAAGATACAAATGAAATGTTATAGTAGCGAAATTAAAACCAAATTAAATTAAAAAGATGGTGACGAGGTGTGTAAAACTGAAGGAAATGAAGGCAAAAATGTACAGTAAATGAGAGGAAGGCCTACGGAAAGGCGAAGGGAATAGTCCGCGACTCATTTTGTTAGCAACCAACCTTACCGTGGCTTCTTTCAACGACGAAACCTTCCCTACCTTTAGCAAGCGCGAGATAGTCAAGGAAACTGAATTATTAAAGAAGTTGAGCCCCCGAAGTGCAAGCCTTTGCTCCAAGGCAAAGAACATTTGAACGGTTGCAAAGAGGGCAAGAAAAGGGAGAGCAGGTGAGAATGTGAGGGAAAAAGGCTCCAAAGGAAAAAGGGAAAATACATTGATGAAAGAGCGCTAGAATTCATGGGTGCTGTTAGGGCTACGATAAAGCAAAGGCAGAGAGAAGAAAAGATGCAAGATCAAAGCTAAAAATATGGAAAAGAAACTCAAAAGTATGGAAGAACAATAAAGAAGATGTATTAGAAAAATGGAACGGTATGATGCGGTCATCCTTAAGGTTGGTCGGATTTCACACTCCTCCACCACTGGGAACTCTATGAAGAGGGAATGAGGCTACTAAGCAATATGAGGAGTGAGGTGATTTTTCCTTACTTTTCCTCACTGAGCTAGAATGGAATGTGTCAAAAACGTGTAGTACAATAACCTTATAAAAAACACTTTTCGCGGAATACAAATAAGAATAATAATGACGTCGTTATTGGATGAATTTCAAGTCAATGAGACTCTTACATTTAACCATTTAAAAACCAACAAAAACAATCATGCCCAAACCAAGAATCAAAACCGGGACCTAGGCGTTGTTGGGCTGGAAAGCTAACCTCTACGCCACCACAATAAGGAATGACCATAACGAATGCTATTTATCAGCGTCACTCAAACCTCAGTAGGTTTTAAATTTTCGCAGCCAAGAACCAGGTTGATACAAAAAATGATAGGAACATCTGCATTTCTCTGCCCAATACCATAAAAAATATCAATAATATTCCGTATCAGAAGAACCAGAAGCTAAGATGGCGTTTGTGATAAGAAGGGAAATAATAGTGAAGGAATTTGATAATGAAATCAGGAAAAGGCTGTTAAAAGCCTTAGAGTACTTGCTCTGCATGCGTAAAACGGAAATAGAAGGATGATAATGTATCTATATTTGAGAGATGATTTGTGGTAGCGATGTTTTGAAATGATAAACAGGATTTAAAGAAAACGTCAATGAGGAAGAGCTATTTTTGGAGGGATAAGATAGAGTATTTATCGAGGAATCGAAATTTACCACTTATTATTATTGTGACTGAAATTATTGAAAAAGGTGTCCTAAACAATGATCAGAAATGTTGTTTGTTCAGTGGATGAAATTACAGGAAAAATTAAAATGGAGTCAAAAAATGTTGAATGGAAAGAAAGTTTTACAGAATGACCGAATAGAAATTATCCCTAGAGACAGGGAGTATATAAGAAAAGCAAAGACCAAGTATTTGTAAGGATGAAATTGTATTAACAGATTATACCGGCGATAGACGGCTGACTTCATTTAGTAAGTAAGCTTAGTAACTAGGTTTAGTAGCAGTAAGTGTAATAACTACTATCCTTCGTATGTATAAGATGAAAAGGAGATGTTTAACTCTATTTAACGTTTCAAGGTTTGCTGGATAATGACAAAGATTTATCTCGAATTTGAAAACTGAATCATATTATAGAAGAAAATAGCACACGCACAACCATAACCAAAGTTACACATGTTGTGTGATGCAGCTAGAATAGACTCCTATTTAAGCTCATTCCGCGATTTGCTTAAATGAAATCTTACTTCTTTCGAAAGGTAATAGAAACAGGTTATTATCTCAGGAGTACATCCCTTTTCGATGTATTTTTCATCAAGAGTCTGGAAGAGGATACATTAGTTATTATTTTATTCGTGTTGAATAACATTTGTAAAACATTCGAGGCCCTGTTTTTGAGTTGTTTTAAAAGGCGCCCTACAATGTTAGGACAGAACATTTGGAGCATAAACAGGGAGATTCCAGAGAGATCCATATTGAGGCGAACGAAAAGCTGCTAAGGCGCATTCTCGGTTATTATAACCAAGAGAAAATTGCCATGGAAGAAAGAGCTTCTAATTTGAGAAATTATTTTGGACTTCATTCATTTTGCATTCCTTTAAATTACAAGTAATAGCAGACTGACGACTAGACCGACACATACTGCCTTGTAAAATTCATCCTAAAACTTGATATGGTACAGCGACATTCTCAGCAGTTCAGGAATCGATTTCATTCTCCATTTTCAAAGACAATTTAAGTTCTTAACAAATGCGAGTAAGAATTCTAACTGCCATAGCATTGGCTTAATCAATGTATACCACCACAATGCACGGACCTTTCGACTACTAATGTAAGATAAGTGCCAGTTATATTTATGCGAAAAATACCAAATTTTAGCGAAACTTAAATGAACTGCGAGACTAGATTCTAGGAAACCATTGGTCAATGAACGAGTAAGTGTTAAAATCCGACTGTTAATGTAGTAGTAGTAGTAGCAGAAGTTTATTTAGAAAATATTCTAATAATTACAATTATTAAAAGAAAATGCAATAAGACATCAATATTATAAATTCACAGTTATAGCAAACAATGATAAAAGATATAAGAAATCAAGAAAAAAACATATTCATATACAACATCATTATTTCCTTTACAATTATTAAAAAACTGTAATGTGACAACAAAATTTAAAAATTCACAGATAATCCAAACAATGAAAAAATAAAAAATTTCAAGAGAAATTAAAAAAGAAAAATTTAAATGGCAAAAAAATTTACGCACTCATATACATTATCATTATTTCCTCATTCTTTTAACAAAGCTGATACATCCCCTTCTAAAAGTTCTTTCATTGTCCATTCTACGAACCCATTCAGGAAGACTATTGAATAATTTAAATCCATCATTCATTAATGATTTCCGAGAGTAATTTGTTGTTTTTCTCAACAAAACTAAGTATCATTTGCGAGCATTCTATAGAATGAGCAATTTTCAGCTAAATAAGTCTAAAACTTCTAAAAACAGATATTATGCCCCAAAAGAAAAGCTTCGGCTTATCATAGGGTGGTCCCTTTGACAGCGAACTATAACTAATGAAGTCTTAATCATCAACAAACGGAAAATACAAAGAAAGTGAATAACAAACAAAACCAATTTAAAATTCAAATTAAAGCCCTTAATTCCAGAATAAATATTCTTCATTAGGTTAGCAACGCTGATAGAAGGGAGGGGAATAATTTTTATTTCAATACTGCCGCGTGAATAAATTTAGGCGATTTGAGCATTTCCATATATTCATATTTTGGACATGTAAAATATTTACGTTACGAGATATGAATAACTGAATCGCGGGACAAGCAATAAATATCACCAAAATATACGCGTAAAGGTGAGAGATTGAGCGTTCCTCTTGATAAATATGCGCCGTAACTGTGTACACGGGAGGGGTTTGTACGTTGAAAATCCATCGCGCATTCAAAAGAGGCCCTTGATATTTAAATCCAAGGGCCCGTTTTTGTAAACCGAAGGTCATGAATATGAATATTTCGCGGCGGTCATTTTAGCATTTATTGAATGTCGGACACTTTGCTCAAGATATTTATGCCCCATTACCATAACTTACTTATGCCGCGGATTTATACGGTACATCCGCCACGTGCTCCGTAACGACAGCTACCACCGATGCAAACAGCCGTAACGAGCTATGGAGGGAAGGGATGAAAGCACTGGTGGGGCGGTGCATTGTATTTCCGACCTCCCGCCTTCGTCAGAGGGGAGTCTACGTAATTATCCCTTGGGGAAAGGGAGTGGGTGGATTACGAGATGGGGTGAGTTGATCAGGAGATTTCCCCACCCGAAGAGCCTACCCCCCTTCGCGGCGTCACCAATCTTACGCCATCCCTTTTGTCGGGCATACTCGCTTTAAAAATAAATAACCTTTATTGTTCGCTTAAGATGATCGGGCAATCTAAAGTGTCGGTGCATATGAAAATGCTGGGTGAAACAAGAGGTGAAAGTGTTCTGGTGTGATCGTAGAAGCATCTTGCCTCTCCTGGGGTCCGAACATGTGGAGGGACGGTGGGAGTATGCAAGGTAAGGTACCTTAGATGAAGCACGAGGGCGGGTGAGAAATTTGGTGCGCGAGACGAAGCGAAAAGTGCGAAGGCGAAAGAGACAGTTGGCGAAAATGGAAGTGAAAGTGGTAGGAGGGAATAGTGAAGGATGATAGGGGGAAAGATGAAAGTAGAAAAGGTACGAAATAGCGTTAGCAAAGAGAGAAGTGAAGGTGGATTAAGGGAAGAATGAAAGGTGGCTTAGGGAAAGGTGAAAGGAGGCAAAAAAGTGAAAGATACGAAGCAAAAAAGTCTAAAGACGAAAGTGACAGTTGGCGAAAATGGAAGTGAAAGTGGGCGGAGGGAAAAGTGAGGGATGATAGCGGGATAGGTGAAAGTAAAAAAGGTACAAAAAAGGTACAAAAAAGGGTTAGCAAAGAGGGAAGAGTGATATATGGCCGTGGGAAAGGTGAAAGGAGGCAAAAAAGTGAAAAAGGGAAGTTTTAAGAAATGTTATAATTTCCGTTAGCGTGCTTTTCTAAGGTCGAATGCCTATCGAGTCTGCTGCATTTGGCACTGTCACGGACAAACAGTGTTGCAGTGCTCGAGCGATGACAAAATTCTTTGGAAAAGGAAGCTCGCAATTACGTTCGTGGTAAAACTAACCGGATACTTTCTACTACTTCACATTAAAATACAAATATTAAACATACTAACCATACCTATAATTATTACACAGGATAACACGGTAGTATTTCTACAGAAGAATGAAGAGTCCTCATTGTAAGAAAAATCCAGAACGTTATGAATGTATTAACATACTTACATAGAAAACTTTTTGCGAGACAGTTTTAACCAGAAGGTGACGGCTAGAGGTTTCCGAAGCAAGCAGAGAGAGGGTTAATCTTAAAATCCACAAAATATTGATATATTAGATATTTTCCTGTCTATCCGTGGTCAGAATCATTTTGTTCGTGTCAATGTATTCCATACTGTTGACAATACAGGAAAGGTGATAAATGAATGTTGGCTGACATAAAGGAAAACTTAATTAGTTTCACAACTCCCTCCTCGTAATCAGAATTACGGTAATTTGTATTATTTCAATGTGTTTGTTAAATTTGGCGTTTCTTTCACGACGCTCTGTATATTGGGTTGAAAAACAAATGAATTATGGACGGATAAGGATGATATACTTATCATCATCCTTAATCATTATGCTATAATTATTTCTATCGATAGCTTGTACAACTTGTAAAACCTAATATTTCAAATTTTTAAGAGAGCCTACGTATTTCCTCTCCTATTCTTGATACTTTAGGATTAATAACTCAAAAATTACATGCGTTGTATCGTACAAGTTCTATCGCTTTCCCAAAGAAAAAACAATTATTTTTTATATTCTCTACAAAAATGAATACGTTCGACCTCCACATACATTGGAAGCTGCGCATTCTCTTCTCTGCACCCCCTACAGCTCACTTAAATTAAGATATCATCAACCCCATTTGACCTAGCGGATAACAATTTTTTCGCAGATAATAGAGCACAGTAAATTATAAACAAAAACATCGTGCTCTTAAAAAGAGGTTATTTACCAAAACTTGAAATTTTTATTAGCTTTCTCACGGTAAATTCTTAGCTTGTACAATTTATACCAACCACGACAAAATTTTTCTAACCTTTCTAAACATTAGCCTCGATACGAAGTCAGTTTCCATGAAAACATTAAAAAATGATATTACTTTGGATCGCTCGCATAGAAGAATAAAGCAATAGAAAGGGCAGAACGAACAACTTGGGGTTTTAACAACCATTTCCTTATTCGAATCGCATCTGGACACTCCCAAAGGTGTTTTAAAACTTCAAATTGCATGCGAAGTAGCCCTCATAAAGAAAGGAGACCCAGACGGGAAGCGACAGAGGAATAAACCGTGTTTGCATGGCAAACATCTCTTGCTATCGCAACCAGCGTTTCATTCCCCCTCCATTGGATTGCTCACAGAACGGAAAATCCACTCTCCACCAACAAGCATTTTTCATCTCTTTCAAATGGGAATGAAGGTTATAATTCCGTCAGCACCCGAAGTCGACCTTATATTTTTGGAGAAAGCTTTCATTATTTTTTGCGTTTTTGACGTCATGTCATGAGCTTATTTTCCCCTTTTATTCCTTCCCATTTCTAAGCCAATCGCCTTCAAAGTTTACGTTCGTGACTGCTATCTCTACCCCATTGTTAATATGTTTCTTTTTTGAGAACTTCTCGGATATACGTGCCCTCTCAGATTGACCTCTCAGGGTCAAGCTTGCCGTTTTGATGTCCTTAAGGAATGAATAGGGATTGAAAGGTTCAGAGAAGTGTCGGGAAGCAATTTCGAAGTAATGAATTCATCTGATATATATTAAGGGATGTAAACTTTGATGGTTGTTATGGCAGTAATGTATTTTGGCTTAAGTTGGAGCGTTATTTTCAAGCTCAATCACGTCCAAATTGGTGGATCCAGAAGTTGATTCCAGAAGATTTGGGGTGAGGGTGAACAGAGACGAATAGATTTTGAACTCTTTCTAAATCACATTCATATCAGTGCTCGTAACATAAGAAATCACTTCAATACAATGCTGTATTGATTCGAAAATGAGGTGCAAGAAAAAACAGAACCGAAGCAAAGAATTAAGTACCCATGAAAGCTTGGAAATAAAAAGTGGAACGAAGGGGATAGCAAAATTTTTAAGAGTTAGGAAAGATTAATATTATGAAAGAATCAGAAGTTATGAGCTCTATCAATGAAGATATAGATGTATTGAAATGATACAGAATCTTATTGATAAAGGTAAAGACCCATTACAAAATCATGTAATAATTACTACATAAATACAATTCACATAAAATATGACTGAGGTTAACCGGAAATGAGGGATTGAATTGTATTTACGTAATTATTATGTAATTGAGAATAGCTAACACATGTTTGGAGTGGCGATTATGGGGGAAAAGGTGCGAGAAAGACATGCGTGTGGTTATAGTGTGTTATAGTGCCATGGGCACTGAGGTACAATTACACACAATTTCAAAGTAAATACTGTTTAGTTTAAATTAACGAAAACTATCTGGGGAATTATTTTACTGTCTCTCTGCTACGATTGGAGACTTGGTTCACTACTGTGAACGTCATACTTGATGTTGACTTTCTGCAGTATTTGACCCCGAAGGATAGCGAACGTAAAAATTTAGAAAAGTTATCCGAAGAATTCAAGCTCAAGACTAAAACGATTATAAGAGATGGAAAATCGTTTAGGATCACATTTGGAAAGCTCTGAACACATAATATCGTACCCTAAAATCATTGAGCAATTTCCTCCCGCCTTCTAGTAATATCATACTTCCATAGCTGAGAACATTTCAATGAAAAATCCAGTGTTTAAATCGGTTTAACTTTTTCATGTATATTATACAGCTGCTGGTTCTTATTTTCCAAGACTTAATCGTTCGTAACCATAAGGATGGCAGTGATTCACCACCGTAGAGTCCTATAAGATGTTTCGACTCAAAACTCTCCCTTCCTCAGCATTACTTACAACTGACGTTTCCACCACCACATCCCCGTCTTCCTTTCATCTTATGAAACCCAAACTTTGCCATCTCTCACGCTCTCCTGCCGTGTTTCTTCGCCCTCCAGTCACATCTACCCGTGATAGCGTGATCCCAAACACAACGGATAGAGGGGATCCACGCGTGCATGATAGCGTGACCCCTAAATGATCTCCTTTCGCCATTCTCCTGTTTTATTTATCGTCAGGGGGCGTGCGTGCAAGGGTTTGTCTGAAAAAGGGAGAACACGCGGTCCTTACAAGCCGTGCTCATTTGTTGTGATTGAGTGATTGGCATAAAAATTGAGAGCCGAGAGAGAGAGAGAGAGGATAGTGGTAAAGTAAAATGGTTTCTTCGATTCACGATCGATTGCGTTTTATCGAAAGATCGATCTATCGAATGGTTCTCCACACGTTAAGGCGCCATGTAGATGTTTCTCTACTTAAAAAGGAGCAACAGACTTCGTAGGTGATTATAAAGTAAGATAACGTACTGGAAACTTGTATCACTGCAATCGATATGATTCGAGCTACTTACTCTTTTCAAACTAATATTCTTATATCTTTCGCTTTTTACTCGTATCTTTCTGGCACCAGAATCTTAACTAATTCATTGACGAAATGATCTTCTATTGCCATATCGTTTTTTGACGNGAAGAGATTCTTTCAAACCTCTGAAATAACCGATAAAGTTTCAGGAGAATATTTTTCCGTTTGAAAATCGTATTTCATTCCTAAATAATAGATTTTCGAGAGGGAAGTCGGGCTGATTGAGAATTGCACCTCTTTAAAACAACGATTTCATTTCGGTATAGGTATAAAAATACTTTGATTTAATAGCATAGGTGGGAATATCTCTATAGAACACAAACATGCAAAATAAAAATATTGGCAATTGTTAAACAATAACAGCTAAAGATACGATAAATATTGTACATTTAAAGGGGCATCTTTGTCGCCTTCATTTTCTCATCTCAGTTAGTGTCTATTAATAATGCAATTACCAATAACATAAAAATAATATTTAATGCGTAGGACAGACTAGGGAAAAATAATGAGTTGCTCATAAATCAAAGACATAAAGTACAGCGGTACCTCAACTTACAAACCGCTATGATTCGAACTTTTCGACTCACAAACTCCTTTACTCCATTTGGACCTCAAAATACGAACTTAACATCGAGATAAACCGATAAAAGACGGACCTTAACCGATAAAAGACCGACAGATATAATGAAAACCTGGGTTTGGAGATACGAACATTGAACTGAAAAGACTTATGTTCGTAAGTCGAAGTACCACTGTATTTGAAATAGTAGCTCAAGTCAGCCTCTACGAAGTAGTTTGTGATCTGCCAAACGATACGACGCAGGGAATTCTAATTTAAACGCACTGCTAAGATCCATATTCCTCATTTATTCTTTGCTTGTAACCCTGTTTTGCTGTTTTGAACATTCCTCTTGAGATTTCCTATAATAGAACCTAAAAAATGCGTGGCTTTGGAACGATTTCCATCCAAAATCAAAACCATTACACTGGTATTCGCTTGAATCCATCTAATCAATAAAATAAGAATACCACTGCTATCAGAGAAGCTTGACATTACCGATGGGCATCGGTCACTGCCAACATTTATTTATGGCCTCATCGCATGACAACAGCCACTTTAAGGAATTCCCTCCACTCTTCATCCTCCATCATCTTAGTTCTTTATTTCTACCATTCTCTGAACAATCATAAGCCATGTTTCCTCTTAAGCCTCTGTTTTCTTCCCATAATAATCCCATTGTAACCGCCTTTCTTAGATCGCTCAATTCTATGTCATCAAACACTCTTATTTCATCACAACATTTAATACCCATCAGATATACTGTAGTAAACTGTGACCTTGATAGTGAAGTTGGTATTTATCTTTCCCAATTTTCAAAGGCCGAAATCGCGAGAATTGAGATCTGAGAACGATAGTCTCTTCTATTAATTAATGCTCAAGTCATACCTCTACTGAGGAGATGCTATCACGATTTTAATCAAATGAAAATGTTATTTTTAAAAGCAGTGGACGAGTTATTTCATATTTTCTACCCGTGTATCACTAGATGTATGCGTAGAATTTTTGGGCTGTTACTGGTCAATAAAGATTTATTACCTATATTTGACTGTTTTTTTATGATCAGATAATAGCTGAGAAGGTACAGATTATTTGGGCAACATAATTAATTTGTTAGCGAGGAATGGTAGAAAAGTATTTAACCAAGAGAAAAAATTATCCAACACAATAAAATTCTAGAAACAACATTCTAATTTACAATACATATCTCGGCAGCTATGTAGCCATCTTCAGGAGAATAGATAACTGAGTCTGGCGGGGGGTGGTATAGAGTATTTATGCCTTTTGTGGTGACGTTGACGACACGCCATAATGGACTGGAATTGAAAAAATTCCATTTGTGAAGATTCTTGCAGTCGACCATTTATTTAAATAGAAAAAGAACTCAATCATGTGAATTCTTCCGAACGGTGCTCGTTTCCTCTCCTTCCTTCCACATCCTCGGTTAACTTGCCAATGCCACTTCCGATAAACGCGTAACCTACAAACGAGCGAGGTGGGTTCTATCAATTTTTTCGTTTCCTCGCCCGAGATACAAAGGCAATACGTTTTTCCTCCCCTTTTCAAATCTCTCGGAAGAAAGGGTAGATATGGTCGATTCCGTCCCCAAAATCGTTCGGCGGAGCGTGATTGTGAAAAGGGGACAGAGAAATGGTGCTAAGGGTGTGACGAGATGTGAATCGATGTGGAAAGGGTGGCGCGTGGCCCTGAAAAGGAAGAGGGCCCTAGAAATATCAAAACGAACAATTGAACGCGACCTCAGCGCAATCGACTGTTCGCTCATTGTGAAGGAGTGAGCAGAGAAAGGGATAATTCGGATCAGTCACTTAAGCAGACAATGTGCGACGCCATATCCTGTCGCAAGATTCGACCGAGCTCAATTCAGTTTCTGAAAATGAGAGATAAATCAAAAAAATGTATTTCCTGCCTCTTATAACTAACGAAGCGATTATTTTAGGTCGACGTAAATTGTTTTTTTTAAGTAAACTCTCAGCAGGAGAAACAAGGAATCTCTCATTTTCTCTTCTTCCAAGAGAAGCAGGAGAAAGCAAACGTTCTTTTATTTTCTCTATTAAAGGGATCCTCAAACTTTTGTGATCATCAACCCTTTATAGAATTTCACAACCCACTCTTCTTTACTTTAATGTAATTAATAGCAAAAAGTATAAGCAAAAAGGGTGCCTGTACAGTTTTTTAAAATATTTATTTTACTACTTATGGTTTTCATATTAGACCAATCTCGTATATATATTTCCTAATCTGTAAATATTTTTTTGTTTCTCTATATGAATATCTGATATTTCATTTATATATAAATATTAATTTTGATATTTCATTCCGGATGATCCTTAGTCGACTAACAAGTAGTAATAGACAGTTAACAATGTCAAATCGGCCTTTGGGAATTTATATCAACCACACTGCGGACCCCTGCTCTATAATAAAGAATTTTAAGCTTTCCTGGTGAAAAATATATATAGTAGAATCCTTTCTATAGTCATGTTCTATTATGTTTGTTTCCCTTTGTTTGTAATTGTTCCTTGGATAGCGTTGCAGCGATAGAAATATTAAGTACAATGAATTGGATTTGAAATAATATATCGCGCGTCTGGGAAAACCTAAGAAATGTATGGAAGTGAAAAATGTTTTATGAATCTTAGACTCGAACCCAGTTCTTTCAGATTTCGTGGAAGTTTAAGAGGGTATCACGCACGGAAGATAAGTGGAGGGTGCGGAATCAAGTCACGAATGGATTTTTCATTTACTCTCCCCTTTCCGTTTATTACAAAGTCCTACTTTTGAGTGTATTTCTGAATGCGTACTGCTAAACAACAGAGGTTGCCGATGGTAACCGAAAGCTGTCTCGAGAGAACCGTATAAAGGATCGCTTTACGTAACTATGTAGCCTTTGTAGTGGTTAAGAGTGGAAAGAGGATGAATTATACGATGCTTAAACCGTTAACAGGAGTAATTTTGCACTCTATAAATAGTATATGTGTGCAATGAAATTAGGAAAACAGAAAATAGAAGGGAATGAATGAGTATCCGATATTTATATAATTTGTAGCCAATATAATGCTACATAGGCCGTTCCGATACGAGAAAGATTAGAGAAATAGATGCTAGAACCAACCGATGTAAGTACTCACTCAACGATACGCGAAAGTAATCGTTTAGGGAAATAGAGTCATGGTGTATGCACCTTTTGCCACACTCCGAAAGGCGGCTTGCAGGGTACTTACATAGATAGAGTATCTTTCAACTGACTTAACCAATTATTAGGAAAAAATGAAAAAAAAAACAGAAACTACTTTTCTTAGGAAACTAGATCCTCTTTGCTTTAAAAAACACATCAAAAGTGGTTCCTGTTTTTTATTTTTCTTAGCGTCATGGATTAGTACAAATAACTCGTCAGTTAAATGTATTACAATCCTAAAGAGACAGAAATGTTTACATTTGAAATTCTCTTTCAAAAGATACATATTTTCCAATTTAATTCTGAGAAATCGAAAACCAATTCACGTAACTTTAGAGCCATATCTCATTTCAAAAATTAATTGTGTTATTTCTTAATTATCTTCATTTGTGTAATCGATATGTAAAGGCGTGACTCTGTAGAAGACCATAGGAAATACATAGGATTCTTCCACAGTGTTTATTGAACAACCTGTAGATGAAAAAATTTCCTTTTACAGGTTTCATTTTCCGTTCTTGTTCTCACGATTACAGCTGATATATTTAGGATATTCAGATAACACATGGAAAAATTTATGACCAGAGTATATTTGGAGCCAAACACGATAAGAGATAAAAACTTGAGAAATATTAACGTTCGTGGGACATGAAAAGGAGTAATTTCAAAGTGAACATTAAGTATAGATTCCAGAAAGATCTAATCGGCAATCTCGATGAATCATTGATTTGAGAGGTTATTAAAACATTCAAAATAGCCACAAGTCGGAAGCAATCGTCTGAAATATTCTCATAAGACTACACTATATTACATAACAATAAATCTCTCAAAATCTCATACTTTTAAGAATTGACTTGAATTAACCACCACCGTCTGTGAATTAATTACTAATGTACTAATTTAGAATTTCATAAACCTAAATACCAAGGGCTACTGACGAACGCATCTGGGGTCCATTGGAATAATTGGAAGTAAGCCATTCTTCGCTGTATCACAGAAAAAAGAAAGAATTTCAATACATCCCAATGCATCCAAATCTGTTGTAAACGAAAGTATCGATTACTTCCGCAAACCGGAAGGAATTATCGATGCCGCTAGGAAAGCCATCACTTTGGTCAATTAAGTCTTTGTAAACACGTTAATAACCGTTTCCCCTATCATTTAACGCTCGAACGTGGGATTTTCTGCTCGATAACCTCGACGAGCGGTAAATGAATGGACCCATGCCATAACGCCCATATTTCTCCCCGGATGGATGCAGGAAGTTATTGGAGCATTGCGCATAACGTAGATTGCTTCTAAGGACCAGCGACCAGTCGATGAAGGGCAACTCTGTTAGGACGTCGGCTGTCAAATGCAGTGGGAGATCCCGAAGAGAGGGAAAGTTAGGAGGGAAAGATGGAAATTGGAAGGAATTGTGAAGAGGGATGGATATTGCGAAGGCGAAAGGCGGGAAGAACTACGTGGGAGGAGTTAGACCCCCAGCGGCGTTAGAAAATGAAAATCCGGGGAGGGTGTGCTGTGTGGGAGATGAGAGGGACGCTGGATAGAAAGGAGTCTCTCCCTCTTAGAGATAAAGCGAGAGTGAAAATACAAGTTGCTAACTGTGATTTAGAGCGCGGGCAGAAATGGAGCCCTGGTTAAGGCGTTAATTAGGCGTCCAAATAACGTTTCAGGAATTAATATATAATTTAAATATTAATTTTTTGTTCGTTTCTAAATTAATTGTTCTCCACATGCAGGAGCGACGGCTCCTTCAGAACTTATTCGTGTTTATTCTCGGACAAAACATTTGAGTAATTTCAAATTTGCTTAAATTGTATAATTTCGGCTATTTGATTTGAAACTTGTCGACAGAGGGGACCGATTTATAATTTAAAGCTAAAGAAAATATATGAGATACATTCTCATGAGATATTAGATTTTGGCTGAAATACACATAACACTGAAAAGCAAAGGCAATTTCATCAATATGTGCACTACTATCCATAGATATGGCTTAGGAAAGATTGATTCCTTAAACGAAACAAGTTAAGGTTAGTCAACAATGGCGAATGGGCCGAAGCCGAAGATAGCATAAGAAATAAATCACATTGGAACCTCTGACATGCTAGCTAAGATATATTACGATGAAGAAATTCTATTTAAAATATTACATAGAAATATCATTGAAGCTACTAAGGGTCACATAAATAAGACACCTGGGATAATTTGATATTAAAAGCAACTATTACATACATCAAGGGAGAGTTTCTCAGACGCGCCGCACTGTAGGGAGCGTAAGCTAAAATAATGCACTATTTGGGGATTGTAATCCAAAAGAGTGCTCAGCGATAAGTCATCACTAAACATTATCGACGCAAATAATCACCTTTTTATCTGTATGTCCTTCCGTGGGATAGACACTGAAATCTGAATTAAGAAAGAAAACATAACATAACTATAGGAAGTCAGAAAACATACGCAACTGAAGTGAAGGAGCAGGAATTGATTGACATTATATGACGTACTAATTGAAATATTTCATGGATATATGAATACGTGGTGAATCGGCTTATGATTAATATAAATGAATTGTCTAATTAATATTCCGTTTCGAAAGATAAAATGGAAGGGCCCAGACTTATCTCAATAGCACACTTGATGTAATATTCAAGTAGGTCAATCACAAATATCAAATCATTCATGCTGGTACACTACCACGATAGCAATTACATCTTCTCCAAAATAGTATTGATTCCACGTTCTTCCTTCTATAAATCTTGAGAGTTAAGTCTTTGGAATCCACACGAAGTGGGGATAGTCTCAGATTTAGAGATGGTTCAACGTAGAGCAGCCCGTTTTGTCAGTGTACATTTCAGGTTCGACAGTAGCGTTATGGCCATGATAAAATCACTCGGGTGAAACTCACTGCTGGACAAAAGATCAGATTACCGACGAAAGCTTTTCGAAAAATTCATCGGTCCAGAATTTTTAGGTGAAGTAAAGGATATTGTCACTCCGGTAAACAGCGATCGTAATCTTTGAGAGGCGACTACCAGGCGTTACAAGGAAATAATCGCTAAAACAGATGGTTACTTCTGCTCGTTCTTTCCAAATAGCATCAAAGAATCAATTAGGGTAGATTAGGTAAGGTGTTAATACACCCCCTGCCATACGCCATTGGTGGCTTGCAGGGTAGAAATCTAAATCTAAGTAAACTTATGCTGTTTTTGATATTTAGCAATATATTCTGGGGAAATAGAAGCGGGATATATGGTGGTTTAATTAGTTAAAATACTACCATCCTCTATGAATACAGAACATATATTAACGGTGATTTAGATGGGCTAGACATTTTAATAACCATCTCGCCATAATATAGACGTTATCGCCTATAACCTCCAATAAAACGTTTTCCGTCAACCATTACACAGCTGCACTTCATAAACGTTTCAATTTCCATGATAAGGAACGTCCAGCATAATAAAGAACTATCTCAAAATTTAACTGATACAGATATAATGGCTGAATCGAAGATTGAGAACAAAAAACTCTCCTCTGCTAGCAACGATATATAGAATTATAATGGATTCTACCCTCTCCCCATCTCTGAGTGTGACAGCTCTTCTGATAGAATTTCCTTTCGATTTCGAACTAAAATCCATTTCCATCGTAAATTTACTTTCCGCCATAACACAATCTGCGAAACTTCATCGGACAACTTTGAGAATCCGAAAATTGTCAGGACGGAACCGTCGGTTTGGGGGAGAAAGACGTTGTACAGGATTCCAAGTAAACGGTTCCTATCGAGTCTATCTTCGGTCTCAGTAGGAAAGTTTACCTCTTAAAGCTCTCCCACAAACCTAAAAGTTTTTGGTGATACTTTGTTCCTAACGTTGAGTTATCCTTCAGAAGAGATTCTTTCAAACCTCTGAAATAACCGATAAAGTTTCAGGAGAATATTTTTCCGTTTGAAAATCGTATTTCATTCCTAAATAAAAGATTTTCGAGAGGGAAGACGGGCTGATTGAGAATTGCACCTCTTTAAAACAACGATTTCATTTCCGTATAGGTATAAAATACTTTGATTTAGTAGCATAAGTGGGAATATCTCTATAAAACACAAACATGGAAAATAAAAATATGCATATTGAGCGATGGTGTGACTGAATGGAAATATTGAGGAAATTTCATCAAAATTATACTGACTGAAACTTAACAAATCTGTACGGTTGTATTTCTTAACATTTTACTCAATCATGCTCGGCTTTAATTTCTCCAGAAGCAGACAAAAGACTGCTTATTTATATTTTTTGAGATTTCGGCCTTTTTAACATTTTAGAGTAGCATTATGCAAAATTTTCTTTATCTGCAATATTTAAGTTATGATCAAAATAAAGTTCTAAAATCTTATTATAGACACTTGTCAATAGGTTACATAACACAGACATGTTTTCCTTCTTCCTGAAGATTCTACAAACACTTCCTTATGAGCAAATTTGAAGGTTCTATTAATCAGTTTATGGAAGCCTTATAACAATTCTAGTTAGTACCACTTTTTTATGATGAAAAGAATTAATCAGTAACAGGTTTAAATTATCATTATAAACGAGATTACCACAACCAAAAATTCTGGATGCGCCCCTGACACGATCTATTCCTCTAGATCTAAATTGATAGCATAGAACTGTAGCTAAAATTAAGGCAGTTTAAAACCGAGATTATTTTCCATTTACAAGGTATGAAAATTAAATAAACTTCTAAGGAATCCATCTTGTTTTCCATATTAAGAAATAATTTTAGAATGTCATTCTCAAGCTACACTCTTTTTCTCAAGTATTTTAGAATATCTCAGCCGTAAATTGCTCAATGCTTAATTCCCCTTCTAAAATTCTTTACATCACGCAAATATCATAATTGTTCCGAAATGACCATTTTTACAGCCTCTTAGAGCAATAGCAGAGAGGAAGTACTTCTCATCTCTCTTAAAGCTCACCGAATTCCGGGAAAAATTCCACAAGACTTGCTCCTTCGAAAACACGCTGTTAAATCCTCTGATCTTTCGACCTCGTGTCCTTCCCTTCAAAAAATGCGCTTTTGGATCTTCCCCGATCTCGAGCAATTGCCGGACCTTTAAAACCCTAAAAGTCCTTCGTATTGTGCCAGAGGTTGCGTCCGTCCTTCAGGAAATCGGAGGAATCAAGAGATAAGGACCAAACAAGGATTTTTCCTGCCCTCCCATCCATCATCCACTCTCTTCCTTTTCAAAAGGACAATGGAGAAATTCGCTTCGATCTTTCTGCGTTGATCCCTTCCCTCAAATTTTCCCCACATTTCCTACCTTGGCAATTGGACGAATTGACCACTTGAGGGAAGGAAATTCCCATCGTCCATATCCAGATTCCGGCATACCGTTTATCTCGAGTCATCTACTAAAAACGTTTGTCTTTCCCTTATTTCGTACAATTAAAAAGTCAAAATAAGGATATGTTGAGAATACTGCATTGGTATAAGAATGAAAAGAAAGTTAGAAAACGGCTGTTAATTAATTAAATGCACTTCGTAAGCCGCCTACCGACCTACAGAGTGTTTTTAAACCTATAAGGAATAGAATGTTTTCAGAAGGAACAGTTACACCTTTAGTGGCCACGATTTTACGTAAAATAATAAATATTATATTACATATTATAGATATTAAATATTCCCTATTATTGACACTGCAGTTGGCTAGACAAAAGACGAAAACTATTTATATTGCAATAACATGAGTACAACTACAAATATGCAGCATATGATACAATTACGATACGTTCGTTTTGATCCAAATCAGTGGTGGCAGTGTAATCGCAGATCCCCATGTACTATATATGTACACAAATTAATCATACTACATACATATATGCAAGCACAAAAAGATGCGTAGTATTTTCTCTATACTAAAATATATAAATATAAAGTATGGTTCCAAACTAAAGAAAAAGAAAAACTGAAAATAATTTTAATGGATCAATTCGGGCGATATTTGGTGGAAGTTATTCATATTTGGTTCAATGAAAAGAAAATCTGACAACGCGAAAAGGGAGAGAAGAAATAATTTTCAAAATCGGTGTCTATAAACTAGATACAACCCTTGAAATTAGTTTAACATGACTATGTTCTAGGCACAAGAGGCATCATGGGATGTAGAAGTAGTACTGAGACAGCTAATGGATGTCTTTAACACGTTCACTGCGGATCACTCCACCGTTGGAGTGATAAATGCACTGGAAATGGAGGTAACCGCAGTGAACATGTGAAGAGGAAAATCTGCGGGTGTAAAATCAAAGTTATTTCTCACTCAACGAAACTGTTCATGTTAAATTACTTTCAGGGCCGTCGATTTGCAATATTACACTGAGTAAGTTTCGAAAAAAATAGTTTCCTGCGTTATGCATTTATTCTCGAATAGAGAAAACAAATATAATTTCTTATCAGTGGATCGATGCTTGTATAGATAAAACTTCGCCTTAATTACCAATCGCTTCGCTTTAACTATTATTAATTAGACACTAAAGCGAACTTCTAATGACAAATTTGTCAATCGATATCCGTCGTGCTTTTAAAGGTTTCTTGTTTATCTATCGCATAGTTACTTTCTCTTGCTTACTGAAATGCTTTTTCGTACATCGAATAAACATCACTCTTTCTAGAATAAGAATTAACTCTTACCAAATAAGGTACACTTGTTAAATAATGAATCTCATAGCTGAAGTTCGCATGTAGTTAGATAAAATATCTTCTTTGCAACTCAGCTTATACTTGCGTTAAGAATTTTTTTTTCACTTTCCTTTTCCGTGTATCGCATGGCTGAAGATGATCGATGGCCCTAGAATGCTAACGAGATCTCCGGATACATTTCCATTGCATCAAGATTTTCTCATTTTTCATTATTTGATAATCAAATATCTTTCCGTTTCGCGCCATCATTTTTCCCTCCGCCCTCGACCGTTGGCGTGTGGCAATCTTCCCCTCTCTCATTCCATAAGTATGATTAAGAGCCTCGCAGAACGGGAATACGGGTTGTATTCGTTTTTTGTATCACTGTGAGTCGGATAAGGCATATGGATTGCCATGCCGTCGGATCCACGTAAAGCGAAATGATTTCAAGGTTAAAGATTAGAATTTTTTTCGAAGGACGCAGGTGCAGATTGTGCCTCCTCTCATGAAGACTGTCGGATAAAGAGTTAGAAATGAATGCATCAGAAAAAGTCCGAAATATTGATAGTCCCAAAGATAGGAGCGCAAAAGAGTGCTCAACTAAAACCCACGGTGTAGGTAAAAATTGAAAATTTCAGCTTTAGTTACGCAATGAAGAACAATTTGAATAATCTAATATCATTACTAAGATGTGGGTATTTTCGATAAGAATTTCAAATTCACTCTTTAGCAGGCTTGAAAAACCTTTGTTAAAAACACTTTTTCTTAGTATTAGGGAATTAAATTTATGATCGATAGACTTCTGTATTTAAACTTTCAGTAGGCTCACGTTGGAAAATATAAAAGACATGTCGGCCGGACATTAAATCAGAATTTCATCGGGAATCTAATACGTCATTTAAATGATTCAATGAACCCCTTTAGACAGATAACTTAGCTCTTAGAGATTTCAACTGTTACTTGTAGCTCATTCAAAAGTCGTGTTTCATTACACGAAAGAACTTTATGTGGGTTGTTGTCAGTCGCATTTCAAGCGAAATTTTCAACATAATGTAAGAGAGCATAAACTTATTGAAAAACAGATAACTTAGCTCTTTCTACAGCAGATTTCAGATTCTGCTTTGGAAACTACTAAGTATTCTCTCTTTCAATAGGTGTCTTGAGTTCCACAAAGTCACGCTTGACCATATTAATTTCATTTTTTCAAATTAGAGCATAAACTTAAAACATAAATGATGAATAATTAAGTGATGAATTGATGATTGAACGATAAATAATTTAAATGATAAAACACTTAAAATACTAGCTATCAAAAGATTTTTTCGAAATATCAATTTTCTCTTGAGTAAAATTTAGATCGTTAAAATGAATAGGTCGTTTTTCACGTAGGATAACGGAAGCTCAAAAGCGCATAAATTAAATAGATTTTGCCGCTAAAGCATGCGATGAAAACCGTTTTGCGTGTTTTTTGTGCATGACCCTAGAGTATCCGGAACCGAGCGCATCCGTACTCATGACCGTTAATACCGGTAAGTACTGACCAACCTTAATTAAAACTTGAACAAAAAATATATAAAACCAGAAGCCCCCTCTTCCCTCATTCTCCCCCTCTCAAAAGAAAGAAATTATTAAGTCCTAAACTTTAAGGGAAAGAGAGCTTAATTCCTTGAGCATTGTTCTCGACCTGAAATTTGGAGATCGTTCTAATTTTTTTGTACGGAAAGTAAGAGAGAAAGAAAATTCGGAATACATTTTAATCAGTAAACTGTAAAAAAAATCAAAATTTTGTCTGTGTCTTTGAAGGTTTGCCCGCGTCCACCTGCCCGGCCCTGCTTCGGCCATGACCAGCTAAGAGGGGAGAGAGTGAGACGAGAGGGCTAAGAGGGATGCGCGCGTGGGGGTCCCAAGGTTCAAGGCCATGGACCGCCATCCGCCACTATCGCCACCACACATCAACCTCCAACACTACCTGCACCTCATCCCGTACCCATTGACCTTGTGAAAGAGAGAGGAGGTCGGGAGGATATCGAATTATTTAAGAGGCGATTGATGCACGACACCAATATCAGTCACCGAGCAGTCGACCTTCTGGATAAAGACCATAAGGAACCCGTCACGTGCACGACATTCGTTACGAACAGTGCGACCATTTGAAGAATAAGGAGAAGAGTTGTTGCCAGTTTCCCTCTTCGCTTACAAACTCTTTGTGTACCACTGATCTTTATATATCCTCTCTAATTCCTTAAAGAAGATATATCTGTATAAATTTGTTGATTCTTTCATTCCGTACAAAATCTACTTGTTGAATCTCACGACTGGTTGTCAAAGGTTTCTTACCCGAGAGTTGATTAAATAGAGCAAGATGACGGCGATACCGATAATTAATGTAGATTTCCACGAACTCCGCATGTTGATATGGAACAAGCTGCAGGAACCAAAATATCAAAGGAGACTGATCCTCGTGATCGTCTCCATTGCTTTGCTTCTGGACAACATGTTATACATGGTCATTGTTCCGATCATTCCTGATTACCTCAGATACGTAGGGGCATGGAAAAAGCCCGAACTTCCTCCTCCAGTATTAGGGGAAAACGGCACCATAGTCGCGCAGCCCACTATATTACCAGCCCACGGTCACCAAGGGCAGGACTCAGCCACCGGAATCCTCTTCGCCTCGAAGGCTATAGTCCAGCTAATGGTCAATCCATTTTCAGGAGCTCTCATTGACAAGATAGGTTACGACATCCCGATGATGATAGGACTCACAATCATGTTCCTATCAACCGCAGTTTTCGCTTGCGGTAGATCATACGGCATTCTGTTCTTCGCGAGGTCTTTGCAGGGTGTCGGATCAGCATTTGCTGATACTTCAGGTCTTGCTATGATTGCTGATAGGTTCACAGAGGAAAACGAACGTTCGAAAGCGCTAGGAATTGCGCTAGCGTTTATATCGTTTGGGTGTTTGGTGGCGCCTCCATTCGGTGGAGCTCTATACCAGTTCGCCGGTAAAGAAGTACCGTTCCTGATACTGGCTTTCGTCTCTTTAATTGATGGGTTCATGCTGTTGCTTGTGATGAGACCGGTGAGAGAACAGATCAGAAAACACCAGGCGGAGACTCCTCCAGGAATACCAATCTGGAAACTGCTCATGGACCCTTACATTGCTGTTTGCTCGGGCGCCCTGATGATGTCCAACGTCGCCCTTGCTTTCTTAGAACCTACCATATCCCTCTGGATGGAAGATAATCTTACAACGGATAACTGGAAGATAGGAATGATCTGGCTGCCAGCTTTCTTCCCCCACGTATTTGGTGTCATCCTCACTGTCAAAATGGCTAAAAAATATCCACAGTACCAGTGGCTCATGGCAGCCGGAGGTTTATCACTGGAGGGCTTATGCTGCTTCATCATACCATTTTCAAGCTCTTATAAGGTACTCATGATCCCTATTTGCGGGATATGTTTCGGAATAGCATTAATAGACACTGCCCTCCTACCAATGCTGGGTTATCTGGTGGATGTGCGATACGTCTCCGTTTACGGTAGCATATACGCTATTGCCGATATATCTTATTCAGTAGCTTACGCAGTTGGACCAATAATAGCAGGTGGTGTGGTGGAAGCTATAGGATTTACAGCCTTGAACATAGGGATAGCGTTCTCAAACCTCTTGTACGCTCCAGTGCTAATGTATCTAAGGCACATTTACGATTTCAAGCCGTTCCAGAACGAAGCGTCAGTACTGGTAGGTGATCCTCCAGATAAGGAATATCAGACGTACGCAATGCACGACCAAGATTCCGCTGGTGTAAGGAGGGTCTCTGGAGCCGATCTAAAACTGAACCACCTAGAATACTCGCGCCTCCAGGAGAATGCAGCCAAGCAAGAAATGGCGGAAAATGCCGAGCAGAAGCAGGGCAATCTAGAGGGATCAACCGATTACTCGTACAGTCAACAAGAGCAGCCCCAACAGTACAATCAGACCATCCAGCAACAGCAACCTTCTTACCAGCAGCCCAGTCAAGGCTACCAACAGCCAGGATCGGAGCAGAACTACCAACAATCCTACCAGTCAGGGGGTTCGCAAGGTTACCAATCCGAGCCTCAACCGGGCTACCAAGCGCAAGGGCAGCAGGGATACCAGAGTTATCAACAGACTGCCCAGCCCTCATATCAGCAACAGCAGCAGCCCCAACCATATCAACGTCACAGTGCAGGATACCATGGCGGGGCTAACCGATACGATGAACCAGCGCCCGGACCTACGATGCCACCGCAATCAAGGAGTGACACGAACCCCTTTAGACAAGCACCGGCGGGAGGAGGTGCCCCAGGAGGAGAAAGGGCGGGGGATAAAAATCCTTTCCGCCAAGGCTTTGGATATTAAGTATCCAGGTCGGCAAATTAAACAAAGTCATCAAAACTACATCATGTGCTTTTTGTCTTAGAGGTAACTTGGGCGAGATATGCCTTTGTTATATACATATATATTTTATCAAGCCGTTTACTTTAAACTTACTCAGAGATTTCAACTGTTACTTGTAGCTCATTCAAAAGTCGTGTTTCATTACACGAAAGAACTTTATGTGGGTTGTTGTCGGTCGCATTTAAAGTATAATTTAATTCCAGATGCTTTCTTCATCTCCAGCCTAAAAATGGTTTATATCAGTACATTCCTGTTTTCTGACTGTTCGGAGAAAAGAAAGTATCCGTTGTTGTTGCTCTAGTGAAAATATAGAACACGCCTTTTATTCGCTGTTTTTCATAGTTAAAATATATTTATGTACATATGTGTGTGTGTGTCTGCTGGTGTTAGCATATCCCAACAGACGTGCATGCATGTATTATAAATACACTGTGTGGTTAATGGCCGAGTAGGTGCAATAGTACAGTTAGTGCCATAGAAGAGAGTGAATTAAATTGTCAAATGAATAAATGAGATGATTCACCTGTATGAATATAAATATGGCATTTTGTAAATATTTACCATGTAAACTATGTACATAAACTACATATCATATAGATGTCATATAATTTTGGTACGTTTAATAATTCAACAGCATTGAATTTAACTAATTGAAGAAATCGTTGAAGAAAATCTAAAATTTTTTTATTTAATGAAAAGCTAAATACCAGGTAGGTGAAAATTATTTTACGACAAAATCATTACATGCTCTTATGTTCTCTTAACTATACTTCATTGTAAAATCAGGTGGATTAGTTACATGTAATATAGAGTTGATAACGATTAATTTTTCGACTTTCTGTGGAAAGTTTTATTTTCTATAGAGATAAGATATCGATACCAAAGACTCTCGAAAAGAGACCAACCAAGGATGCAACATATCATTGATTCCAGCTACGCTGCCAATGTTTTTTGGTGGCAACTGGAAGCAAAATTCGCAGCCGCGGAATTCCTATGTACCCAATCTAAATGTATATCCCCCTTGAGTCCCATTCTGTACAGTAGATGTTAAAAACTCTTAGTAGTAGGCTATGATTGAAACTCAATAACATAAGAGATCAAAGGACTTGAAAACCACCTATGTGATATAAAAAAAATCGAGTATCAAGAAATTTCGTTCTTTTCTAAGGTCGACTGTAGGCTTTTGTGCCTAATATCCATAAATATATCGTGTTGATAACTGTTGCTTTTTGAAAAGACTCGTGGGACGAAGAGAATTTACATGTTGGTTTCGTATGTAATAAATTATTTACATAAATGAGGATTCCCTTTGTGAGGGAAAAAGATAAGTGCTTTTCGCGTATATGTGAATACATTTGCTGTAACGAAAGTTTGAGCTCCGTGTTTATGAATTAAATTCAAACATGAAATTGGCAGATCTTACAACAAGACGATTGGCTACCTCAAAACAAATTTCCTCAGCTGCTCCGAAAAGAAAATACAAATCTACTCTTAAACCTTCATCATGCTATGGTCACACATTGATGCACAGGCCATTTTGAAGCAAAGCACCAAAGTTCCAAAGAAAAATGGATTCTATGTCTCCACTTAATTGCATATCAGATTATTCAAACAGTTAAGGTATGTGTGTGATGTTTTTTATAAAATATGTGATCGGTTAATTTGCTCATCTGTGTACGAAAATTAAAATATCTAGGAAATGGATGGTATTTTGCCTTATCGAATAGTGTCTAACTAATCCTTGAAAAATAATAAAATTTAATGGAAGGAAGTCATCATATCACCTTTTTCCATTGAGTGGTAAAAAGTAATAAATATGTATATTAAAATAGATAAGAATATCTGACTATAATCACATTCCAAAGGATCGCCATTCATTATCTACCATCATAAAAACAAAATTTTTCATTGAAAATGGATGAGCTTCTGTGACCATTTAGCTCTAAGAGGTCCTCACTAACGAGTACCGTTGGGTAAAAGCAATAAGTACATTGTATTATCAAACAAAGCAATCTTTTTAGCACCGAGGTGTTACCACCCTCTACTCTTCTTTAAAGCTGTGGGTATATTGTATGATATTAACTCTCTATACATATCTGTTACTTCTTAATGTGTCAGGATCATATCACTGCTAAGAACCCACGTGGAAACCTTTGTGAAAGAAAGTACATCGAATGAATTATAATTTGACTTTACGTTGAAAGTTTATATTTAAATCAAAACCCGAGAGATGTACCTTATACGGAGATCACGCGATTCACACGAGATGCATTATTGTAGAGCAATAGAAGTATTCTCGTCAGTCTTGCACGTTTAGAGAGGTTGCAAAAAAATCGAAGCAAGTGAGCATAGTTGAGGTGCAGTCTTGAGTAAAAAAAGTAACGCTTTTCATCACAGATTCCCGGCGATCATTTCCGTATTTTGTAGCTAAGCAAATTCGGAAATTAAAACAATACCATTAATGAATTTTTTCGATGCAGAATCAATCTTTTGGTCTCCCCCAAGGCGTCGAACCGGGACCAAACCGGAAACCGAAACAGAAAATAAAATCTTTAATTTTGCCGGAGTAAAAACAGAATTCGAACCGGGAAAAATGGAATTCTCGAACCCGAACCTCAACAAAAAATCGTTTTCTATTACATTTCAATTTATGGTACCTTACATGCAATTTAGTTAACTCTAATTGGAGAGAGGTTAAATAACTAGCTGTTTAACAGTAACTAGCAGCTAAGTATTACTAAGATTTATTCTAAAACTTAGTAATGTATAGTATATGGAAAAATAATAAAGAAAAATTTTAGAAGGATGTATTATTACGATGCTCGGAGCGAAGATAAAACTGTTGTAACCGGTTCAGAGTTGACAAAATGAGCAGAACGGGAACTGAACTGATTTTTGGTACTTTCACTGAAGCGGAGCGAAAACCGGTTCGATGCCCTGGCGTTCCCCAAAGAAATCTTTCTTCTTGTCACATCCACACGAACTGAGGTGATTATTATTTCAAATTGTTGTTGCTTGGTGTGTAAATCTTGTTATGTGCGGTCGGATGTTTGAATATCACCCTGATTCACAGGGACCCGTTGAACAAAAACACTTGTGTTTTCTTTGGTATTTGTTGACCAAGGTGTAAGTACGCTGTTTCCCATGTGACTACATTGCGTGTCGCATTTCCCGCTGAGTTCACGCCAATGTAGAAAAGTGTTGAGTTACATTGACCTACAGTGTCCTCTGAAACATTTTTTTAAATCAACGTTTTCACTATGTAAACCTAAGGACATAGATCTAGAAGTCTAAAAAGTCCAAGAGAAATGTTTGTAAAACAAAATTTGTGGTGCATTTTTCAATGTCTAAGAAACTGGTTATATTCTGCTGGTGTGGCAACTTCTTATGATAAAGCATTTGGAACCAAAACCTGTACAAAATTTCACCTTTCGTCAGACCAAATGATCGAAAGTACCATGTGTAATAAAGAATGTTGTAAAATAGAACCCTACTATCTTGTTATTTCCTCTTTTCATTATCTCGTCAAACTAAAAATAACAATAAATATCTGTGTACACCTGGCCATTTTGAAAAGCAAGTTTAGAGAATATCTAACAAACGTGAAACAGATGTAGAATATCGGAACAAACACTATTACGACAATAAATCAAAGAATTTGAGATTGGACTATCATTGGAGAAAAAACGACTTAAATTTTTTAAGCGCTCTATAAAATTATACCTTTACTTGTGTTTCATATCTCAATCTGGCCCCAGTCAAGGTTCTACCTCGGTGTTTGATAACTTGATAAGAAAATGTCTAGGATACTGGACTTCATGGTTTATTTAAAATCTAATTGATACGTAATTTTCACGACCACAAGGATTTTTATATGCGCATCAACTAGAAGGTGCACTTCAATTACGAGAAAACCCGTATACTGTTTTCATGGGGACGCAATAATTATAGAAATCCTTGACTAAAGCATCGTAAATGATTGATAAAATTCGCATAAAAGTTCCGTATATTTCAACGCTCTATGCATTCCTTTCGGAAATGTATAGCGATTCTTCTTTCATAAAACCACTGCGCTAAGACGCAGGTATTTTATTCCTCCAAACCAAAGTCAGAAGGGCTTCTCCCATAAATGACGCTACGGGGATTAGAGGTTACAGAAAAAATCGATTCGCGGGTCAAGGTCATGGAGAAATATAAAATCTGTCTATAAAACTCTCGTCAATAGATCCTTATCCTTCTTCGCAGTGACTGATGTTAGATAAAAATAAATAAAACCTAACGATGTTAGAGAACTACGTGACCAACCGATATTAGGGTTTTCAGACTGAATTTCGGATTTATCTAAGGGGAGAGAAGATACTGAGAAATAAATATGCAGCGAATCGATTTTAAGAGCAACCCTTAAACGTGATAAAACAGCGATACAAAAACAAAATACAGACATGATGTTTTGGAATTGGCGAATTCTATTGGGTAAAGAGAGTTGCTTAGATAATATTATTAACCTCATTTGTATTTCAGAGTCTGTGCAACCCATTGCCGTACATGTTACCGGCAAAGATTTGAAATGCATTCAATAATCACCAAACGATATAAATACTTTGAATCGTTGACAAATATATCTTTGCAACTATCAAAACCAATCTCAGTGATAGAGGTAGATAGAGTTGGTCCAAAAAATGTATGCAAGACAATACGGCCATAAATGGTGGGGAGAATAAAATTCTATAATGATATGTATGCTTCCATGGGATAGACGGAAATAGTTGACACGAAATCAATGATTTACTTTTCATGATTCCGAAGAGGAAGATAGGAAGTCAGTCGGAAAACAGTATGTGCCGAAATCTTCGAATTCAGAGTAACTAATATTTTCACAAACATATCTGTACAAATAAAATGGACGAGCAAATTAGAAACCGCTGATTAGTGAGTAGACGCTATCTTGAAAAAAATTCAAACCTCATCGTACATACTTCTGGTACCTATCATATTCTAACTGAAATAAAAATGTAAATACTGTTCATGGAGTCCAAGGAGAGTATTTGTCAATTCAAGGGTAATGAGTCATATCTCAGTGAAAATCGTAAATGTAAGCAATAGTACTTCATACTTAAACGCAGCTTTTTCTGAGGCAGTATTTAATAACTGATAAGACACACTGTTTATAAAACATGATAAGTCAAGAATTTTCTAGTTCGAGCAGGATTTAATTATCTAAAGTAACCGTATATTCTAGAACCTCAGCAAAGCAGAAGAATACTAAAGGAAACGTAAAAAATAATTCGAATGTAGGTCGTGACTGTAGGCTGTAGACGTTCCTAGATAAGGTAAAATGATGATGGGAAAAGAGGAAATCTTCTGATTTCGTAGGAATGAAGGTAAGCTATCAATTGGGCAGAAATGAAAGGCTGTCTGCGTGAAGAGTGCTTTCACCAAGAGGCTGTAGGGTGACTTGAATGAGGGGCACATATAAAGATGGAAGGTTCGGCCACCTTTCGAAAATTTCTCAGCTCTCTTTTTCACATCGTCACGTGCTTCAGATGTGGTCTCTTTGGTTCAGCGCCCTACCTTTCATCTAGTTCCACAAAACGTTACCTGAATACGGTCCCCTTCTTCCATGAGTTCGAATGGCTCTTCAGAAATGAAGGCGGAGGAAGATTAATTTAGCAAATTGCTTTTCTTTAATTTCCGATCAAAATGTAAAGGAAAGGTGGAAAATAGCAGATACCCTAAGTGGAAATTGGTTAATCACAATATGGTACACGTTAACACGATATGGTACTGAGATTAAATACCTAAGATATCTTTTTACTCTTTACGGTTTCAAAATGCAGTTCAAGAATCCCGATAACTACCTCGATTAAGAGGTATAGAATATTTAAATATTACAGAAAAATAAATTTCACTTTGGTGTACATTTCTGAATTCTGTAACTGGTGCAAATGACCAACGGTCGATCCCAATTAAAGTAACTCTATTCTATATAAATGTCAGTAAAATTACATTTCTGAAGTCTTTTAGCTGTGAATGACTGTAAATAATGGTTCTGATTAAGATCAGCGGTGGCCAAATTTACGGAACTCACAGACTACTTAACTCGCTATTTTGAATCCAACGGACCCCTAATATGATTTTCAATCTAAAGGGTACCACATACATATGTGATTATGATAAAAGATCCATTTTAATAACATGAAGTCCACGCTGTCGCTCCCCAACCGTGCTTATGTTATACGAAGAAAAGTCAGTATTTTATTTTATAATAAAACATATGAAAATTGTTAACAACGCCCAAAGCTTCTCACAAACCATTTAAGGTCCGCGTACCACCGCTTGGCGACAGCTGCTCCCATTGCTAGTTAAATGCTATGGAAAATATTATTCATGGTGGCACATTGGCGTAAACGTTCTCCGCTAATCGATTTCTGGCTCAGTGAAGAAAGAGAGTGCAAGAATCCTCACCTCTCATTCCTAAGTAAGCCTCATTCTATCTCTAGAGAGTTCACATCTCACACTCTCTCCGGTAGTAAACGGAATTTTTGATGTTCATGAAGGCCTCGAAGCCGAATATAGTATAGAAGTATATGTAGCCGAGGGACCTATTGAAACTAAATCACGATGTACAAGTACAGACATTTAATCCAGCGGCAAATACAACATTAAATCTTCGCCCATTCTGCACACTTCTGTGGTTGCCGAAAATCTCAACATATTTCACCCAGAAAACAATAATATGACATTTAATATTCGCGTTGATCCATTTTGTACCCTAGGTGCTTAATTTGTTGCTCGCAATAATTTCATACGCAATGGTTGACGTGGATGCTTTAGAAAATACGATTTTGTTTGCCGTGACAGCAAACCTTGGCCGATCTCGGCGGCGGAGTAGTTAGCATGCTAGCCTTCCAACTCCCAGTTTCGAGTCCCGGAGCTAACTTGAATTTTTACCGGAGTAGACCATCCTAACTAGAAAATTCTGGTTAGGAGGAATGTCTCTGTCAATTGTTAGGTACCTTACTGTAATTGCTCTATGATGATATTTTGATGATGCTTTTGGAACTAATAAAAAATGAATTTTTTAAATCTGCATACACCACTTTCACCAACACCACCACCGATCAAACTTCAAGTGTATGCTTTTGATTCTATTATGGCAAAATAATCCGCAGATTCGATTGAAAGGAAGAAAATAGCTGGAAAATACAAGTACAAAAGCATGTGAGTAACAGAGAAAGAATTTCCGAAATATCTGAGAAAATTATTTTACAATGAGAGATGAGATTACAAGAACGTAGAATATTAGTTACAATACAGCGCTACAATTTGATTGAAGGAAGATGAATCAACCAACAAAGCCAAAACGTTTTCAGAGATATTCAAAAATATTACTTTAACACATTCTGCACAGTAATCCTCTCTTTACACCTTGAAATTCCTGCAACTCCCTTCTAACTTTAAAACACATTCTCACAGAATGCCAGAAATTCTCCGAGGACCAACAGAAACACTTGAGAACAGGGATACTAAAGGAAATTCTTGGGAACAATCCTGAGATGATAGACAGAGTTGTGTCATTTATGAAGGCCACAGGCCTTTTTTCGAAAATCTAAGAGAAGCCCTTGCAATTGTACTACTTTTACAAGATCCAACTATGCATTTTAGCTAAAGTTTTTAATATTTATATTTATGTTTTTAAAATATTTATTTATTTTATGTCTTTTTATCATGTTTTCACGCCACCATTCTAGTACGGTGAAGAATGAGGTTTTTACCTTCCCCTATTTTCCAAGGTGAAGTAAAACAGGTTTTAGTGGACTACATATCACTATAGAAAAGGTGCAAAATGACCTCAGCTGTCGAAGCACCTAAATAAATTAACTACTATTACTACGAAATTCCTAAACCGTTGCATCACAAAGAAAGTTGACTACCTAATGTTCAAAAGATATCAACCGCATTCACGACCGGATGAATCATGATGATACCGCAACGAGATAAGGCAGAAGAGTCACCTCACGTGTGAATCCGAGACCGAAAAAGCCTTCCAAATAACGGATGGAACGTAAATATTACGGCAGATATTCCCGGATGACGTCGATACAGATTGAGAAACGCCGTGAGACTCATAAGTCGGCGGAGATCTGGGCGGCACTTTGGAAAATGAGTATCGAAAAAAGGTCAAACTTCTTATCCCCCAACATCCCAACCCATTTCAATCCACCACTTCCCATCGTCCCCCCTAATTCCACCCCACAGAACCGCGCTTTCATAGACTTCCGCCTCTTCCCGTAATGGAACTGCAGGGGTGGATATGCCGGAAGCATTATCCCGGGACAATCAAGGTCAAATTAACTCCTCTCCTTCTTCCCCATACTTCCCGAGATATTTATTTATGGGCCGTGAAACGATGGATGGGACCACGGCTTTGCGCAACGCTACTCTCCTTTGTTTTTCTCGAAAGTTGCACTGCTCACAATATTCCCTTCGGAAGACAGGGTGTACTAGCGCCTTAGGCTAGGAGTCAAGCGGGTGCCCTTTTTCCATACATTTGTCCAACCATTTCGACCATTAGAAATCTCATCAAAATTCCAGGCTAATGAGAAACCCGTAGATCAGATTTAATCTTAATTTGAATCTTAAAATCATTTTGTATTTTTGTCTATTTATTATTGTGCATACTGTTTACGCAAAAAGGAAATGTACCTAAGCGAATACCTTTTTATTCCGTTAAATTATACGCGCCAGCAAACAAGCGATTCTTTACACGTATACAGTTAAGTTATAGCCGAAACATGGTTAATTTTAAAAAATGACTGTATAAGGTTTTCGATGTACAACCCCTTTTATTAATCTAATTTGACTAGGTACTGAGATCTAAATTTATATACAGAAATTGGAGCAGATATGCGACCTGGTTCATAGCCTTCTGCGGGCCACATTCTGGGCCTAGTGCCGTATGATAGACAATCCTTCGTAATATAAACATTCGTAATTTTTCCACCATATAACTACTTGCCTACATTTTCAAGGGAAATTTCTATTGGTACTCATTAAAATTGATCTAAATATAATATTTATTTTGGTTTGTATCAAATCTATAGTTAAAATATTCGTGGCTATAATATTAAATTTAAAAAATGGTTGTTTTATAGAAAGCTAATGCGTCGCAACAATCGGCAATTATTTTCTGTTTTAATGATTTGATTCATTAAACTAATTATTCAGAATTAATTCAACAATCCTACTCAAGAAAAATGTTGAGTAAACTTTCAATCACGCACCCTCTTTGAGATTGCCTGAATATTTCCGTTAACTATCAAACAACAATTCCTAAGAATGATCATAACTTATGAATCATCATTATCATCTCTACAGCGAAATATCCCCTCTAATCGCTGAAGGTGCTAAATAATAGGGTTAAAACAGAACTTATTACACATAGAGCAATGTATAGTAGAATTAACATGGTAAAGCGTGACTTCGTGGAACTTCACCCACATCTTTAAAGATGGGAAACATCGTACTATCCTATGCAGATGTTTATTGACCAGTTTCGTCAACATGTTGACATCTTCAGGATTAAGATGTCAACTCGTTAACCATACTAGTCAATACAAATTTGCTGTGAAAAAGTTTCCTTTCTTTTAAGACGAATATGTGATAGGTTAAGATAAGAAACGATTATCCAAGGTTTCCGCGGGTCACCAAACATCCCATTAACGTCCAACACCAGCGACCCCCAAACTACAGCGCCCTGGGCAACCGCTCTGAACGCCCCCGTCTAGGGCCGGCTATATTACAATTTTCCCTTCACGGTGGCATTGGGGACTTGAAATGCCCTGGATCAGTTAATGGTTTGAGGGTTTCTAGAGTTTGTTTACGGTGTTGCGTGTCGGTAGGCGGTGTGGAAACGGATCGTATATTTAGCCGGCGGTCTGAGAAGGCGTGGGATCGATACTATTCCTTCAGAGGGAGGAGAGTATTTTTCCCTGCTCCGAGGTTGGATTAATTATTAACGTCTCAGGGGCTCTTGAGGGGGCCATAAAATCCACCCTTTTAGTAGAAAAGTGGACTTTGTTTCCGAATTTAAAATTCATAACTGCGTTCGGGTTCAAATGGCGACCAAGGTTGAATGTTTAATTTTAAGAACCTGCGTTCGTCATCACTTGATCGATGGAGTGTGCTGTGGGCCTTTTCGCTTTAATAACTAAAAGAGAAAAGTTTAAGGATACGATGAAAATGAAAGTGGTACCCAAGCCACTCACGTTAAAAAAATGCTTTTTAGTAAGGATGCTGACCGCAACAGCGCTCAAAATGTTTTTATGAATTGAAACTTTTATAAGTAAATTAAATCGATCGTCCAAGATAATACCATCAAGTACGATTTTAAGGCTGAAATGCTATAAAAATACTGTTTATTAAAGATACTGACCGCAACAGCGCTGTAATTTTAAAAGTAGGTTTCTCAATAGTAGAAACTAACCGATCAACTGCATAAATCGAACGTCGAAGGCAATATCACCATGTATGAGCTTAGGGCATCAGTAATGCCAATGCTCTCAGTCTCCCAAACTGTTAAATTAACACACAAAACATAAATACAAAACACACCTTAAGCTTTCGCAATTTATTACATGGTTGGTCACGTATCAAATCAATTCGTAGCGAACAATTGTCCGACGCGAAACTTTTAATGAAGAATAATCCTGAAACCGGTTGTCAAATATCCTTGAATCTACACTGACGATTATGATGCAGTAAGTTCTCTGTCTACATAATTCTATTTTTAAACTAGGCTGACAAGATTGACATTGCTAGATCCAGAGAGGCAATGTGGTCTCTGTCCGCCTATTTTAAGGACGTTGTAGGACTAGGAAAGCAAGTACGAGGAGATAAAATCAAAAACTGACAGGGAAGTACTATTATATTCACAATATACATCTTGCATTTATCAGGAAAAAATGGCACTTGTCACTAATGTTCACCTAAAGAGATTAAAGAACTCGTTCTCCACGAACTAAGCAAGCAAGTAACTTAATTATCCATCGTCTAAGATCATTTCGCACTCAAATTCAGTCGAAAAACTAAATAATTTAGGTAACTCATTCTATTATTCCAATAAGCGTGCTGTATCCTCTTGGAATTGGATCAGTACCTTTTCATTTGGGATTTCAAGAAACAATGGAGATAATTCGATGTCCTTCAATAATTACGAGTGGAGGCAATCATGTGCAGATGAAAGCATCTTCTAGACAAACTTCAACTCTCAAACCATAACATAATCGAGATAAGCCATAAAGTTGCGGTCAATGCGATTTGTATTCCAGTCATATTAAAAATTATCGCTTAGCATTCAGAACATTTCAGTTTTTTCGGTCGCTCACGTCCTGCTACCATGCTTACTTTTTTACTACAGAACCCGGACAAGCATTATTTTAGAGAATGTTTGAAATTTTCCCTCTCTAAAGTTGATGGATTCCTTAACTCAAGAATGATTCGGTTTTTTACAGCAACTAGATAATCGAAACCAACATCCACTCTATTCTTATTCTAGAAGTAACTAGGTAAAACTTTTCCGTTATGTCTACTCCTGAGACCAACTACAAACGTTATTTAAAACCCGTCTTGGGTGATAAAAGCGTTTTAATTCTTAGGCCCGGCTTTTAATGTATATTTAAAATGAACTTTAAATAATGTTCACTTTAGGTCCCGGCATTACAATGGTTTCTTAGATTTTAAGTGGATTATTGTTAATCTCCTGCATATATTGTGGATTAGCGTGGATATTAACAATCATCTTAACTTAAACTCTAAAAAAACATTATAATAAAATGCCCTAGCGTGAAAATAAGTTAAATTCCATTTTAAACATACGTCATAAAACTGAGCCTGAAAGTTTTATCATCATCTGTTCGAGAAATGTTTCTGGAGAAAATACTCAATTTGAGGGCATACGAGTATACAAAAGTAGAGAGAAAAACTGTTTCAAAAGGGATAATTTACTAATCAGCCATCATCCGTATTTCTACAACTTTCTCATGCTAACCTGCAAAAATATGCGCTCAACAAATCTATTTTCTACCAGTCAATTACGAGGAACGGTAAATCTCTTTAATTATCAATCTACCCAACATTGTAACCGCTATTGCAGAATCCAATTCCGAACTCTTGAGTAAATAGTACACTTGCAGCAGAGCTTTCAGGACTCATTCCAATGCATTCCAATTGCTCATGGAAAAAAGCAAAAATAAATAACTTGGTCCTTCAAAGCCCTTTGCATCTGCTCTCCGGAGTTCAAAGATGTTGCGCTTCCTGCGATCGGATGGCGAGGGGGTGTGGTCTTTTATGGCCTTACACACTCCCATCATTTCCTAATGGACACTCTTCCTATTCACCCTCCCCGTCGCGCTCTTCCTTCACCCATTTCCTGCTCTTCCCTCCCTCACCATTACCGCCCCATAAGTAACTACACAAATGCTTCCCCTTAAAAATCTACCCTGTCCCTTTAAAGGGGTTTATTCCGGAAGACATTTCTTCCTCGCACGCTGTTTGAGTAAACCCTCGATGGTTCCATCTGGCGGGCGGTGGAGATGCACTTCCTCATGGTGCCGTGACCTTTGCCTCTTCATTCTCCGGAGGGCTCGTAATTAACGGTTATGGCCTATCTCGCCGGTAGTGCGCTTTGCTCACGCATGTACGAGTGTTTGCGATGACGCTTGGATCGGGAATATGAGCGCATGAGTTAAGATGGGCGGTCTGGCTTGGAAACACTTCCAAGAAGAATTGCGGCCGACGTTTATGGGATTAAAGGAGTCACGCGCGGTATTTGGGTCACGGCGAAGAGGCATTGGAAGATGTTCCTCAATTCCTAACGAACGAAAGAAAACTAAATTAATGGATACTACAAAAATTGTAGCTGTAGTCGTAATTTTAAAATTACTCCGATAGCTAAGGTGATATCGAGCGGGGGTACCCACCGGGATTCGAACCCGGAACCGGAACAAAGTCGAATGCATTTATGGCTATCCTGAGGCCTCAAATCAACGTTTATCCTATGTTTTTCATAATAAGAAAAAAACCAAAATTTCAAATATGACGTATGTGAATATGCCGCATCGTAACAGGGATAGCAATCAAGAGGAAAGTCCTTAGAAATAAATTCACACGTTTATTTCATTCTCTACTGCTCTTTTACTACTCCTTTGTATTCCAGGACTCATGAGTTCATGATTCGATCCAAAGCACCCTTATTTAGAAAACTTAAGAATACTTTTGTAAATACAAGCATACATACTGAGACAAATATTGCTAATGACACGATAATCCCCTATATAATCACAGTCTGACGATTACTGAAAACACTACAGTAGATATTATGAGAAATTTTTCGGAGAACACTCTCAAGTTCCGCAGCAGTGACGTTAATTCAGCATATTTTATTTTTCTAGTATTATTAGTGTGAATTATTAGTTTGGATATATTAATTCCAGAGAGTTGCAAACCATTCCTTCCTTTCTTTATTTGACTAATTCTCGATATCTCATGGTAAACCTCTACGCTACAAATATTTTGCATTAGTAGTAAACATACGTTTAAAAGAATGGTACTGATGATAAAATTTAGCACTATGAGGTGCTCCATAATGAAAAAATAAACGATAAATGATACAGAATCAGGCGTAGCTTTGTGGTACTTATTAATTGTAATATTCTTGTGGTTTATCAAACGCTTTTCTCGTGGAGTTTTTTCGAAAAAATAAACTTCGATTTGCACCTTTTCCGTAAAATTTGTTTTTATCGAAAAAGCAAAAAATTAATTAATTTCGAAGAAATAGAAACGTTTGAAATGTTTGTTTTCCTTCGCAAAATTGTGTATGGTAACAAATAATTAAGCTTAAAAACATCATATATACCATGAAAAAACGTTCTAAACGCATACATTCATCTTGATTGAACCGCAAACATTTTTTTTCTACGCTTAATTTTTTCTTTCTTTGACGATTATAGTAGGTATATAATTTTCGTGGCCATACATCTCTTACCACTCTCCTTAATTCTCTCAAAGAAGTTCTTTTCGAAGAGTTCTTCGAGGAGTTCTTTTCGAAGAATTATCCATACTCCAGTAAGCGCCTTCGAAACCTCTCATTATACCCTATATTTTCTTGATCCTCGGGCATCAACGCAGTTTACGTCAACATATTTTACCTTTAATTTAAAGCGAAACAATCTTCCACCTGATCGCCCGACTTCACCCGAAAACCTTGAACCACTGCGTTCAGTAACGACCCGAGTTTTCCGTCGTCTTTCCATTTTCTCCACCCAGTTGCGACGAGAAGTACCTGGGGATGAAAACCAGACACTCTCCCACGGCACGGAAAAAAAAGCAGTCAAGACCCTCCCTAATTCACTTTTTCCTTCATCTGTGTGTGTGTAATGTGCAGAGAATAAGAGAGAAAAGGGGACGTAGATTCATTTCTTCTTGCAGCGGAGGTTCGTTACGGGTAGTTTCCCTCCTCAACATCAAAATGCTCCGCGAAAAGTTGATTAGTGAAGCGGGGAGTGCGAAAAGGGGCTGTGAGAAATTCGTCCGGGGGTGGCGCTTTGGAATTATGAGGAAATAAAAGTGAGAACGGAGGTTGAGATGATTGAGAACGTAGAATGAGGGTAGGGTGAGGGTAAGGAACCAGAGGGGGTTGGGAATTTTTGCAGTTAAAAAAGACTCGTTTCTCCAGAATACAAGCCAAGTAATGCTGTTTTATGTCGTGCGATTTTATAGGTGGAGTTGTGGATGGAGTGGGGTGGGTTTTGTCGTTGGTGATGGGGAATGAGTCGAGTTGATTGAAAAGGCAAGAATTGCTCGGGGAAATATTAGCGGAGAGTCTATTAAAATGGGGTGTTTTTATTTCTCGAGAAGAAGATTAGATCTCTCGTTTGAAAAGGTCGAATGGAAGTACCACTCGCAATGGTTCTATCGAGGTGGAAAATTCTGGAGATTTATTGATGTCGTTCAAATTACATACTTGTAAGGAAGGCTATGAAAGGTCAAACAACAGACTGAAAAGTTATCCCCTTCTTAAAAAACATCCGCTTCTCCTTTATTGTTGGTACTTCCTTCATTGGAGTTAAGAAAATATCTTAATAATAAAAATGACATATTAAATACTATCCAAACCAAAAATTATTCATACCAAAATTACACGCCTACTGTATAAATAACACTGTTTTATCAATCCGATAAAATTTTTCTTCGTGTGCTTCGTTTAACTCACATACTCACATGCACGAAAAATGCTCTGAAATTACTCATTGCCCTGAATTCTCACGGGTAAACATTCTTATACTGTGAACTTCTGTGATTTAATTCACATATTTGCAATAATTGTTTGCTTTCTCTAATAGTTCGTCTTTAGACAAATTAAGTATTTCATGCTAAACTAACTTTACAAGAAAGTATCAAATATACTTTATTTTCTTGTTTAAAAAACTGCATTACGTTGGCTTGAGAATGTTTCCAAAAAATTGATATAAAATTATGTTTCATGCTCATAAAGATATTTTAGAGCGATTATCGTCCAATAAACGTTGCGTGAAGATTACATCTTCGAATTACGACGAAAAAGTTTTGTTTTAGAATGTTCTTTCCGTTATGCAAGGTGGGACCGACGTAACATTTGAAGCAATTTTCGAAACGACTTCAGGAGACAATAAAAATAACCCGTAAATATCTTTAATCAAGAGAGAAACTTTAACGACTAAATTAAAGGACTTAAGCTGTTCAACTCGAATGAGATCAGAACCCTTTCGGCAAAAACTAATTCGATATGGGTAAAAGGGACAACAGTTACGGATGGAGATAAATCCTAATATAATAACATCACTATCCTGCTGAAACTGGGCATAAAACGGTCTCGGTTTTTTTATGCGTAAAAATATAAATTTTCCTCATTACCAATGTACATCCTTCAAAATTCGAATGTAGTATATATTTTGTGGTAGAGGATACCATAAAGATTGCTTCGTACGAAATACTCGGAACTGATAGAATTATGTAGATCGAATCCCACAATCTCGAATTGATTAGATAAACTGTAGTTCAATTCTTCCGCTAACTAATCGTACCAATGTTGTGTAAAGAGAAAAGCACGAGGAATGATATTAAAGAATTATTAAGAGCACATTGTTTCAAAACATATTTTCTGTGTACTTTTTGTGTAAAACGTTCTCAAAATGTCCTCCAAAGTTAACCAATGGAACTACTATAGCAAAGCAACTTTAACACATCACATAAGTAAATTTCATAAAATAAATTTAAGCAATAAATTTTAATTTCCTAACTTTAACTTAAACAAAACACACTTGTAAGTTATCTATCACGGGTGGAGAGCCTACGGCACGCGTGCCCAAACTGGCACGCGAGAAAACTCTTTTGGCTAGCGGTACCCTGACTGCACTATCCTTTTTATGTATTCTATTATTAAAAATGAACTTTCATAGTAGATACGAGTATAGGGATTATTTTCATTGGTGTTGATGACTAAGGATTATTTATATCAATTACTACATTTTAATCCTGTCATTGACATAATTATATAATTATTTTATATTATATAGCTTAAATCAGCAACTCAATCAACGGTTTGGCACCACATTGGTCCTCAAGTCCTTTATTTTTATAAAATATGGCACTCTTGCCCCTTCGCCATCACTGACTTAAAGGAACATCAAAAATTCAAGTCGACTTTTTCCGAGAAAACTACATGGCAAAACTTAACATTCAGGATTATTTTCATCATTATTTATCCTCATCACAAATTCTTTTCGCACGCTCTCATCTCTTCCCTGCCCTTTTCCCTTTCTCGCCTTGATCCTTAAGGCATCAGGGCTTCACAGCCAATTGAGTTTACAAGGATATTCGGTCGCCCTTCCTTGTCCTCCCCAAAACGGATGTCAAAGAAAAGGAAAGAGCGCTTTGTTGGTTCAGTGGTTTCCTCATCCTGTGGTGGGGACACCGATGGGGAGGTGATGCAGTGACTGGGTACTGCAGGAAATTGGGTGGTTTCTGGAGATCTAGCCGTTTGGTCAGTGTCGAGGAGGAGGATTTCAGAAACGATTCGAGAGAGAAACGAACGAGAGGGAATTTCTCAACTTTGAAATGGCCAAATCCATTCGCTAACAAAGTCTGAGATTAGCTGGTCCCGTAATCAACATTTTTAAGTTAATTACTTAAGTATTCTTATCTAAGGTTTTACGATCTTTTTTCACACAAAATATTTTTTTGAGTATTTATGCTGCGTAGTTAACCCTTATCTTTATTAGCGTAGTTTTTTGTAGCGTAGAGATGCTGGAAATCCTCCAATTTTTTGTCACCTCGCAATTTTTTTATGTTAGCATTACTGACGATAATGTAAAATATTTTATACATCGGGGGATAAGGACTCCCACCTACGGCAAGCAGAATTTTTTCAGATAGCGTCAAATAATTCTTTATAAAATTATATACAAAGGCTATTTTAGTTGATTTTCTAAAGAATATTGGTAGAATAGGTCCATCGTTACTAAAAATTATAACCGTCCATACGCCGAAAAGGTAATAAGGAAATAAATTTAAACCAACTTTTATAAGTATTAAGTAAATAAGTGCCAGAGAAATATATTAAGTATGCATCGTGCCAGAGAATCTAGAATCGTTGACTTACTTTGAAATTATTTATGCTCTTAGATAAAGTGTTATCAAACGCCATAGAAATGTTATTAGCTATACCACTGCAATTTTATTTCTAGGAAACTGATTTGTATAAACTGTTCTCGGGTTAACAACCGGGTAAGTTGAGGTGACAATGAAGTCGCCAACGTTTCGATGGCCAACTCTGCCGTCTTCTTCAGGGCTGCTGGGGTGACCCGAGAACAGTTTATACAAGTTATTCACCAGGAAAGCATCTCTATATTAAAACTGATTTGATGCGGCAAATCCTTGGAGTTTTTCCATGCGATTTTGCGCCTTTCATTCATTTGCCTGTGCCACCATATGAAATGCTTATTATAATTGAAACATACGTTAGCTTAGCTCTTAGCTTAGGTTTTTTAATCCACAAAGTAGTTTTCTTCTTTGTACTTTTGCAAGCTATCTCTCTCTTTTCTTGTCTCATATGACGATGTGCTAGATGTAAGAAGAGACTTATTAGTCTCAATCTCGTCTGAATAAAGTCCTTTATTATTATTATTATTATCCCTTTATTTGTCTGGAACATCCGAAAGGAATAGCCAAGTGAGCGACCTGTTCGACATCGGTGAATGATCGGGTTAGATTCCCGGTGAGGCTCTACGTGCGAAATGACCTCAGCTGTCGAAACACTTTTAATAATACTACTACTACAGTACTACTATACAGTATCTGAAAGTCGAGAAAAGAATTGTTTTCTAACCCCCGAAATACCTACCACTAGCGCTACTTTTCTGGTGTGCCAGTTGCCTACCCACCACTTTCTGCAGGAGCTGCTTTCGTCATTAATTTAGCATCTTAATGACTCCAAGGATTTTTACTTTTTGTGACAAATCAAAACTATTTGAGGAATGAAAAAAACATATCAAGCGTTCATCAGCTATACAAACTGTTCTATGACAATCAAATAAGTTTAAGTCAGCCAAATATTCTAAATCAAGGGACATATAACGTAACTGCAAAACACATACGAGCCTTTAGATGCAACTACTTTTTATGAAAATGTGCGATGGATATGTTACGAATGTTTGTAGATCAATTTGGAATGTTATTAAAGGCTAATCCTATAACAAATGTACTATGCTTCTCAATACCATGAGTCTTTCACTAAATAAGCTCTTAATAAATATAACATTAAGTTGCAACATCCTTTGCAAGATAGACTATTATAGAACCAATTTCTGTAAAAATAGGCAAAAATATTTTCCTTCGGAGCACATGGAAGTTGGAAAGCTTAAAATCTTTATTTTATTTAATGTTTACTTAACTGGGTCCTGCTATCATATCTTGATGGATAAAATATTTATCATTTGTCTTTTGGTACAGGATAGAGAAAAATGTATCTTTTATATACTTTTGTCTCAGTCTTGTTCATGGCTGTAATAATATAAAATAAAATGATATGAAAGCTACTGAGGTATGAGTTATCCTGAATAATTGCATTAGCATAGCTTTCTCCTTATGCAATCTTATAAAAAGTGTTGCTCGTAGAGTCATTGTGCTTCACTAACTTGGGCTTGTTCAGCATATAGCATTCTGGCTCAGTAAGGAAAGCAAAGGCAAACTACCTCACTCCTCATCTTGGCTAATAAGCTTCATCTCCCTTTCCTAGCTCTTCGTAACTGATGGTAAAGGGAATGAGGTACCAGCCGGCCTTCGGACTGAATTTAATAATAATAATAACTCGTCCTTATTTATGGGCGAGATTGAGACTAATTAGTCTCTTCTTACGTCTAACCCTTAGCCATTAAAGATAGAAAGAAGTATTGGGAGTTGAACTAAAAAGAAGGCAATAAAAGAAGGAACTATTATGTGGGTTTTTAAAAAATCCTAAGTCTGCACTTAGGAAAAAAAATAAAATAAAACCCTGCAGGAAAACACCCACGTGAAAGGGAGCGTGAAAACCATGCGAAACCTACTGACAGTTGTGACTAAACATTTAAAAGAGGGGAAAATAAGTAAAAGAAAAGTGTCAGCAACAAAGCTGAAAGAAAAGAAGACAAAAAGAAATGCATAAATCTTACAAAAATTCCGACAAAAGCAAATGTTGGATTTGAAATTATAATTTACAGACAGTTTACTTAATTTTGTTTCTACAAGGTGTACTTAAAGTCAATTACGAAGTAAATGGAGGTTAAGAAATTCTTCTCGGGTAGACAACAGGGTTATAACCAGGTTTACACCGAAGAACTAACCCGGTTGTATACCCGAGAAGAATTTCTTAGCATCATACACCGGGAAAACATCAAACTCTTCATTAAATGGAGGTTTTGAAAACGTTAATTTAAACGGATCTTGTGGGACCATCCGCAAAATAAGGAGCAACATTTCCCGATGAATTCTCAGTTTATGCATTCATAAACCTGGAAATGAATCCCAAAAGCGGCTGCAACGAAAGACTTCGCATAAAAGAACGAGACCCTCTGAAGGCTTTAAGAAAGCTTTCTGATGCGTTAGCATTCGTTACTCGGGCGATCCATGCGCCGTCCGAAATGGGCTACCCGCTGGGAATGACGACGGAAAATGGAAGAGCTGTCGGTGACACATATTCCACGGTTACGAAATTAAGGGTTCCCCAGGCATTTGCAGGGTGCAATGGAGGAGGGCGTTTGAGGAGTAAATCCCTCACGGATCTCCCTTTGGTACGTGAGTCAGCTCCCCCACTCTTCACGGCCAAATCCCCATCTGACGACCAAAAACGGCAACTCCGTCGGACTTTTAGGGCCATCTCTTAACGCTTCCCGTCCCACTGGATATGAGGAAGAGCTTTGCCCTCATTGTTCGTCTTCAAAGGACGAACTAATGCGCAATTTCAGGCGGACTTGGAAGTAAATTAGTGCTTGGAGCGAAGGAATGAAAGTTTTCGAGATAAAATGTGACCCATATCTTCTGTAAAATACACCCAAGCGATGGTAGAAGCACTTAGCCCTCAGTATAGAACGTGATGAGTTTTCCATTTACGGGAAAGATATTTCAATCAATCTATCTACTCATCTCATTCACATCCGTACACTTGAATCTCTCCTTTATATAGTAAACCTGAGACTATAAAAAAGTTAATTCTGGCTAATCTGAAGAATTTCGGTCTCTACAACAAAGCTCACATAATAACTATACAATTAAGATTTTAAAAGGTTAAAAAGGTCCTTACAATATCTGCATACGTAACCTACAAGTCAAATGTCGGCGTGTGAAAGAGTGTGCATGCACCATGACTCTACTACCCTAATCAATTACTTTCGCGTATCATTTGCGGAAAAATTATTTCTTGAAGATTCTTATGCTACAATCTATTTTCCTGATTTTCTTTTGCCCTAAGAACGGCCTAGGTTACAGAGATGATGAGGATAACATCAGATACATCTTCTAAAAATGTACCGTCTATGAATTTATCAAGAAAGTAAGCCTAATTTAAATCTTCTATCTCCTAGAAATTTCCACCCGTCCTCGACCGTCGATGCGTCCTGAAGCATCTGAGTAACGCTCACTGAATTATCCTGGCAATATTTTTTACAAAACTTAACCCTACGTCTGATAAAGGCAAATGATTTATCCAAGGAGATAAAATAAATAGTAAAAGTTTCAAAATCTCAAATAAGGCATAGGAATTCTGTTTCAGTTATGAAATAGGATTTAATATAAATATTAAAACAATATTCCTAGAAAATCACTTTTAAAACCAATGGAAACGCGACAATACAGAAAGAATGCTATAAATTACAAGGCTCAAATCAATGAGATTTAGATGCCTTTAAGATAAATTTCTAAATCTTTTAAGTCCGAATACAAGATCCAACGCAAGGGTTGGGTTGCCTTTGTTGAAACGCGAATCACGACTACCACTAAACAGCAGGAGTTCAGAAAATAAAATATGAAGCAGAAAAGAATAAATTAAAAAGAAATCAAGTCTTACGGGAGATATATTTCGCAAAGTTTGTGAGAGAAAGTCTTTGGAGCTTCCATAAATTAGCAATTTATTAAGGCTCCATCTAGAGTAAAAAGTAAACATTATCGGGACTGGGGGTGAAAATTGCTCCTGCTGACTCGAGAATGCGCAGCACGAGAGAGTGCGTTTAGCGAAAAATTGCTTCAATAAAACAGCAAACGCAGATCCCTTGGAGGAAAGGAAAGGAAATTGGAGGTGAAAATGAAAGCAGAGATTGTTAAATGAAAGCAGAGATAACTCTTTTGCGGAAGACATAGTAGGTATCACGCATCTCTCTGCTATGTTGGTAGTTCCGGCAAAGAAAATTAAATACGAGAGATAGACCTTAGGAACTATTGTTCTGGAAAAATCATTCTTTCTGCGAACGACCTGCGATAGTAATCAACAACGGAAACAGGTATATCACTTAGTGTTAACATTCTCTATATAATCATTCTCTATACATCACTTAGTGCTAACAATCTCTACATAATCAGTCGTATCTGGCCGTACTTTGTGGAACGACATAACGAAATAATGAAAGAAAACTTTGTAATTTCCACAGGAATATAATTGAACGACCTGTTTCAGCACAGAGGCATCATCAGGTGAAGATATGCATTCTCTGCATCTTCACCTGATGATGCCTCTGTGCAGAAACCGGTCATTCAATTATATTCCTGTAGAAATTACAAAGTCTTCTTTCATTATTTCATTAACATTCCCTCTCTGAGTAAATATGCTACCTTGTAGTCATGAATGTAAATAAAATTATACATGGACAATTTTAACCTGATTTAACAAAACCACTTGATAGTTCAATTCCCAGGCCAATCTTCATAAGTAAACACAGGAGCCATGCACATAAAACACCACCTATTTCGTCTGACAGCGCGCACAAACACAACCTGCTTGACACCGCGCCATAGAGGTAATTCATATATACGGCTTTTATATACCAATACATAACTCTGAGGGTGTTTGGGTGGCGTTAATACGGAGACCCACCATAACACCGCATATGTCACCAGGCCATTCCGACACCGCTCCCTCCGAACACAAAATGAAGACGATAACGCGTTCCACCGAACTCTCAATAAAGATCTTCCCTAAACCACACTCGCCGACCACCCTTCCTTATAAGGGCACCTTTCAGGATAGCGCAGTTTCCTACTGATGTCCCTTGGTCCCCACCACTGTGCAGACTCTCCCCTCGACCCACCAGACACGTTTGCATTACAATAACGTCCTTTAATGACTCATGAACCCCCTCGTCCTTTTTATATCCACCCCTATGCGGCGAGGGAGACAAGGGTAGATGAAGACAGGAGATGAAACATTGTGTGTAGGCGTGCGAGGGGTTGTAAGGGGCGGATGGGGCAAGGGCGGTTGGTTGTACAGGCGCGTGGATATGGTTCAGATGGATTGCGAGATAATGGTCTTTATTGCCCGGTGTCCTCTGTCCCTCCTCCACCATCTTTTTCTGCATAGATTACCTAATGGTGGCGCGTACTATAGGACTATCTTATAATCAAATTGAAGATACACAATGAAGAGTAACCTTTCAGGCTTTCATCCGTTCATTTTGACATTCCCGTGGCCGTAGTCAAGAATATGATAGTTATTCATATTCATATTTGACCCCCATTTATACAATGGGGGTCAAAGAATTAGAATCTAACTCCATTTTAATTGCTAATAAAGTTGCACGCCTAACTTTGATTCGCCAGTCTTTTATGCTCATCATCGTTCGTATATAAAAAGTTATATTACTACGCAAACTTTTACTGTATTCTTGATTTACTTTACACTAAATGTGTGCATTTTCTTTGTTAAATATGCTACGGGCCTGTTTTTTTATAGATTTTTCATAAATCCAATATTCGACAAAATCATTTTCGCAACTTAGAGAATCCGATACGAAGCGAAAATATAACAACCAGAAATGCTCTAAAAACCTTTTATAACAAAATATTGGATTCTCAGAAAATTTTAATGAGGCACAGTTTAGAAGAACTGACATTTTGAAAATGATATAATAGTATTATACGAAAATCTCTTTCGAGCTTTTATCTTTGCCTCAATTACGGAACTCTTAGAACTCTACCTTCCGATATTGAGGACACATTATTACGTAAATTTAGTGTTATACAGGCTGCTTATTCTGATTCTTTACACGTAAATTTAGTACGTATAACTTTATACGGTAACATAACATTATCCACTTTTATGCGTCACTTCCATTAAAAAAAAAAGAAAACGAATGCAAAGATGTTTAAAACTACAACTATAATATAATCATATTAACTTCTCCTATATATATATAAATTCTATAATCCTATTAACTTCTCCTGATATTGAATTAATAGTAAACAATGGCTTACATAGCACAACTTTTCTTAAAATGTAGTAAATCAAACCAATTTAATCGAATACGTTTACAGAGGCTCAGAATACTCCCTAAGCGTTTCGTTTTAGGTTGTTGTTCTTATTATAGGGTATTTAAACCTATTCAAGATAGATTACTTACAATGCATTGTAATAGCTGTATTATTTTTTAAAGTTCTTCGACAGCTGAGGTCATTTGGTACATATGCGTCCCCAACAGGAATTGAACCCGGGACCGCTCCCACCAAAGGCGAACGCGCAGCTCACTTGGCTATCCGGGAGCTTTCCTTCCAATATACTGCTGTAATTGTTTATATCATGCTGTATCTGACAATAAATTAAATCGTTCTCCCACCAAATTCTACCATTAACCTAATAAAAAAAGAAAAATCCTAATAACCAGTGTAAAACTTTCGCCTCAGAATGTTTCAACAACTCTTAACAGGATCCCTATACACAAATAGTTTTATATGTTAGGACGCAGTAAATATATAATCGGCTCTATAAATTTTATTTCGCTTGTACATTTTGTTAAATATACAGGATATCCGGTTGTACGCCACGAGGCTCACCGTTATCAAGGAAAATGGATTGAGGATATGTTAGCGACTAGCATAGATGGCAGACGAAAATTGAGAAAAAACGACGGTAATTGTACCAGAACGCTTCATCTTTCTCTTACCATCAGCTTTATTCCTACTGCTCATTTCTCAAGGGAAGAACGCGAGAGAACATTTTTATGGACCTCGTACTTTCGGGGGACCCATGGGTTACAGCTTTCCTCTTGGTCATTCAGTAATTAATATTCGGCATTTCACGAGACAACGACACTGGAAAAGTTCTCGACACGAACATTTACAAATCCACGCGGAAAAATTTAAAGCTTGATGTTTAATATGATGAAGTATAAATTAAGAGACAGACTTTTCTAATTTTCTCTCAAATCATGCGCATTCCTCTTTGACACTTCCGTTACAGGTCAGGTCGATACTAAATTTCGTGTTAAAAATTCTCTAACTAATTTTTATACACTGTCCACAGGTTATTTATTTAAACGACCATTTTTCCGGTGTTGGCTCACATCACCAGATGATTACGAGCTGAGTGAGCAATAATTCAATGTGACCTCTTCACACGTCAAAGGAGAAAACCTTTCACGTTATTTCAGAGAGATTTTTAAAATGCTATAAATTTATGTTTCGTTAATTATTACTGACAAACAAATTATTCTCTTTCGCAGAGACATAAAAAGCATGTCAATCTCAAGGGACCCTTTGTCAATACCTTTGTAGTAGTAGTATTGTTAAAAGTGCTTCGACAGCTTAGGTCATTTCACACATAGGCCCCCACCGGGAATCGAACCCGGGACCGCCTTCACCGAACCGAACGAACGCGATGCCCACTTAGCTATCCGAATGGCCGTCAATACCATTATTTATTTATCATTAATTATTTATAATCTTCCTATATTTTTTTATGGTTTAGTTTTCATTTTATAATATGATCATTATCAATTGAACACTACAAATAGGTACAATACCTGGTGGCAGTGTGTAGAGTTACACAGATATAAAAGATAACACATGGTTTAAAAGAAAACTCACAAAAAAATCCCATACAAAAAAATTATAAACAAAAGAATAAACGTGATGGCTATCTATTATATACTATGCATTTATTAACAACTTCTACTAATTTGAATATTTATGTCATATTTATTTCTATACAATAATCTTTTTTATTAACAGAAGATTCACTTTATTAGAAGGCAGTAATCCGCCGGACCTTTTAGCGACAAGTTCGAAAGTCCGCCCATCTCTATGCAGCAATCTTTGAGAAACTTTTAATGGATAACTGTAACTTTGGGAAAGAAGAAAGATAACATCGTCCCGTAAATAATGGGATTTCCGGACAAATGAGAAGAGAGAGAGAGAGAGATAAGCGAAAGAGAGAGGGGAACGAATTAGATGCAAGTCCTCGAGGGGACCTAAAGGGACCCCATGTTATTCGTTTGCATATCCCAAGAGAGCAGTCAGACCCTGTGCAAATGTGGCACAAGATAGCGGAGAAGATAAAAGAACGGAAAGACAATACCATCTGCAGTGAGCCGTCTGAGAACGAGAGGAAAGCCAAAGAATATAAGAGAAAGATAATAAATATCTAACGAGAGAAAGTAAACGTGGACCCTGTTGTTTATTTCCGTGTTAGATGCAACGAAACGTGCCCTTTGACGCCGTGAATGCACTTTGGAGTCCAAAAGATATTTTTTTTGAAAATGTATGGCGCAGAGTAACTCTTCTGAGGAGAGAGTAATTTTCTTAGCTAACAAGGGGCTCATAATTTGGGAAATCTTCCGCAGAATCTACAGAAGTATTCTCATTGTAATAGTGAAAAAACAAGGCTTGAGATTTTAAACGTAAACCCTGATAATAAGGCAGAAAGGTATGATTAAGGAACAAAGTAAAAAACAAAATTCGTAAATACGAAATTAAATAACTAATTGAGAGCGATTAATTGTCAAAAATCAACTCCAATTGACTCGATTTACTGTATATTATGAATACATTCAAATGATGAAGTCCTCACTTTGTGGAACAGGAAAGACTTTCGGGAAGAATGAAATGTAATAAAATAGTAAGAGCCTAACAAAAATATATTACAAGACTGCTTTCAAACTACAAGGTCTTCCACAAAGTTTCGTGGTGTTTCTCCTGATTTTGAGAATTTGATTTAGAACGACTTTACGTATTGCGTTAGCTCATATCTGAATTAAATTAAATACAGCTTAAAGTGGATTAAAAATGTGAGGAAGTGGCCAGCACTTCAAGTTCCTAGGAAGTCTAGTGGATTCATTCCAAAATTCATAAAAGTAAAAAATAAAAGCATAAAGTTCTTGTGCATTCACTTGTTTAAAAAATTTATTTAAATGAATTTTTCCTAATTTTCATTATTTTGCACCATTCTCTAACTCCTGTACCATCACAATCATAAGTATCCTCCATATTAAGAAAGTAAAACATCAAAATGAAACGTAAAAGGCAAGAAAAAATAAATACTTTTGTTAAGCAATCTATACGTCATCAAAGAATTACGGAATATATCCTGATTAAGGAAAACGGCGAAAGTAGAATTTTTGAGCCCTTATGATATCCACGGGTAAAACGAGACTGTATCTCATGGTCAGGTATGCTAATCGGTACAGCAAAGAGGAGATAAAATTTTATCATCCCGGGAAATATATCTACGTGTATCCTTGCAGGAGCAGTTTTTTTCAAATAAACTCAAAGCCCTCTTTGCTTTAATTGAACGAGAAATAAATTGATTATCTCCGGCTCTTACTCAGGAAGATTTTCTGCATAACTATCAAAGAGAGTACAACAATTCCGGAAGCAATTCTGCACGGTCTTCTGCCACACAAAGCAAATATCGTAGCAGTTTGCTTTACTTGTTATAAAATTATTCGAATGTTACCTCCGGGAACATGGGACTATGAATAGATCTTTCCTAGCGAATTAATGTATCTTTTGTATTCACTTGCAGCCTACGCACCAATCGCTGTTAATTAGCTGTGTTTCTTTCGAAATAAAGCCGTGTTTGCCAGAAGAAATAACGCTTCACCAAATACCGCTCCTGGCTTCTCTGAGTTTAAAACGTGATTGCGACTAATTTGTTTGTATATTTTACTATGTCTAGAGGTAAAAACCCTTTCTCAAATTGAATTTATAACTTCTCGTACCAATTCCTCACGTGTATAGGTATATGCAAACCTCTTTCGCGAAATTTCAATTTATATTTGATGGTAAAGGTGTTTTACTTTGCATGCTTAGACTCGCGCCTGTAAACTAAAGGATAAACGGAAGTGAAAAACATTTTCCCGGAAAGACTCGGGTTCATGTCCCAATCACGTCGACACTTTCACTTCCGTCCATCCTTTTTATCCATAAAAACATACGAAATATCAAGCATAATCATATTTCTTGATATCTAATCATCCATTGAAAATTTTTATGGTTGAATGATACTTTCGAGTGAAAAGGGAAGCACTGAAAGATACATACATGTGTACCTCCGGCCACTTTCCATCATTAATGAAATTTCATCATAAATAAATCTAATGACAACTAAAGACAACTTTGAGCGATTTAGAACTACATAAGGAGTTCAGTTATAGATTATAAATCGACAAATATACATTTTGAATACTCAAAGCTAAGACAGGCCTTACGGTAGGTACTAACAACGAATCCCTCAAAAGGTTTGCGTGATTAACTAAATCTAAATTGAAAATAAATAATTCTATGTCACCATAAAACAACGAAGTAAAAGTGGTAAAAGCGAGTGATCAAGAGGGAAATTAGCTAGTTGTGGTTACAGAGATTGTGCGATACGCAATAAGATGGGAAAGGAAGCTAATTTGAACGTATAAGGTGATAGAGAAAGGGTTGAGAAGGAAGAGGCAATAACTAGCAAGGGGTGCCGAATTGGATGAGCTGATAGAGAGATCTAAATGGGGGAACGAGTCAACCGTGATAACAGAAGTACGTGTTCCCCAAAGAAGACGTGAGTTAGGAATGGGAACCAAAAGGGCTTCTGGTATTCAAAGTTAGTGTGTACCCTTCTTCTGGAAAAAAATACTATAAATAAAAGGAAAACGTTTGAATGGCGATGTTTACATTTGGAAACCCAATGGAAATAGAGTATTAAAAATATAAGTAATATTTTAAATTCTCCAGCTAGAAATTAATTTTCTTTCTATACATTTTGGCGGTTTACCACCCCACTACCCTCCTTATTGACGTTTTCCTGAAACAGAATTATTATTCCTATGGTATATTTACATCACATTATTCCTACTTAAAATCATTCCTTCCTGTCTTATTTTCTTCTACACTTGTGTCCTACAAGGAAATAATTACTGTACCTGAAGGGGTACATTGAAGACGTACCAGCGTGTAAGACGCACCCTCATTTTAGTACAGCTCACACAAGTAAAAAGGTATTCCCAATGATAAACAGTTTTGAAAAATAGCGGCATGACAGGGACTCGAACCCAGGTCTCCCACTTTCCGTGCATGTATCCTAACCACTGAACTACCATGCCTTGGAACCACTGGACTATGACCTGCGCATGGTCCATGGATTGGACATCCTTGGGTTTTAAGGCGCACATCTCAATGTGCAGAGTAAACACCTTATCCTCTCCCGAAAAAGGTCTTAACAATCCACGCAAAAGCGTGACACCGCAACAACTTAAGCTATATTTCCTTTTAGTAATATCGTTTTGGAAAAGCAAAATAGATCCATATCTAACTAAACGAGGTGGAACCTTCACATATAAGACGTGTGGTGATTTGAGCCATAATTTTGGAACAAAAGGTTCGTCTCATATGCCGTCAAATAATAATAATAATGGTATTTATTAAGTATGATCTGGGGTTCGTAAATGTTCGTCTCATATGCCGTCAAATAATAATAATAATGGTATTTATTAAGTATGATCTGGGGTTCGCCCATTAGAGTAAAACATAGGTACAGTAACGTGTCAGCTGACACAACGGTAAATAACACAACAGCACAAAGAGAAAAAATAAGCAGAATTAATTCAATGCCAATTATAAATGAGAATAACTTTGCAAAATTTATAAAGAAACAGACAAATAATAAAATTTTACAAAATGCATAAAGAAACAGAAAAACTGAAAATATAAGAAACGGGAAGATTAATAATAATAATAATGTGACTTTTTTAGAACGAGATTGAGACTATCAAGTCTCTTCTTACATCCATTCCTAATTTTCATTATTTTGCACCATTCTCTAACTCCTGTACCATCACAATCATAAGTATCCTCCATATTAAGAAAGTAAAACATCAAAATGAAACGTAAAAGGCAAGAAAAAATAAATACTTTTGTTAAGCAATCTATACGTCATCNATAATAATAATAATGTGACTTTTTTAGAACGAGATTGAGACTATCAAGTCTCTTCTTACATCCAACTATATGAAGTTTAAAAGAGATAGCTTAAATATAAAGAGCGTAGAAGAAAACTATTTTGTGGGTTAAAAAAACCTAAGTTAGAACTTTGGAAACAATACACTACGTATTAATCGCAATAGAAGAAGAGGTGGTAGTTTATCCTTAAAATATCGTACCAAAGAGAAGTTTTTAATCTGCAGTTACTATAATTCCAAAAATGTGAGGCAGTTATTAAGAAAGGTGTGTGGACAGGTAAGGTAATGAGGGCTGGAACTAGTGTTAACGGAAGAAATAAATACGGAAGTTTATAACCACAGACTACTACACTTGATATTTAAATACAGCTTTAAGAATGAGTTCAACATAAGATGTTACTTCCTACGTAGGATGAATATTGCCCAAAAACTTGATACCGGTATTCCTGTATGTAAAATAGCACCCGCGTTTGTCGAGAACGATGCATTCCCTTGAATCCCCAGCCTTATTACCGTCTCTACCTATCCGAGAATAACCTTAACTCCCCGAAACAAAGCCCAATTTCACTTTTCCGTCCATTTATCAAAGGCGATGATCATCTGGGCTGTCGAGGCGGAATGTTTTAAGGGGGCGACAATCTGTCATGTGGGACAGTGGATGTGCACAGGATAAGGAGGGCGTGGGGTCCGTCGCCGCACACTCGTCAGGGTCGGAAAAGAATGGATGCGAGGTGGAGGAAGCTGTAAGGTGAGGATAAGGTATGGAGCCATATGTCGTTCTCGGGTGATGAATTGATACGAGGACTGAGAAAGATGACATCCATTAACTGGTAGGCTCAATGCGAGCGCGGATCGTTCATATCCTGCGGGAGTCGAAAAAATAAAAGAGCACCGTTTCATTTATTCCGAAGTGGTTTCTAAGAGAAAAAAAAATGCGAGGTAAAACAGTTCATGTGCGGCGAATCCACAAATTCACCGAGAAGATTGTACAGTTATGAAAGTTCAGGACGAAGAGCAGATTGGCTGAAATATTGCCAGTTAGACCACAATACCTCTGCGTTAATCTGCAAATTATCGTCATCGTATTGTTTTTAACACCTCTTTGAAAACTTTAAAGCAAATCGAAAGGTTATCTCTGTCTTTCTGCATCCTACAAAACAGCTCGAGTCAGCCGTTCAAGTGCTACAAGACAATAATGCTAATTGCACAAAAAACAATGTATACGAGAAATAGAATACAATTAAATCTTATTCTAATCTATAGTTTCTGGTATCGTGGAAACACTTACCTATATTATTATTTTTATGATGATTTTTGATACTACACGCAGCAATACTGCATCGCTAGGAAATAATGCAGGAAATCCAACAAATGATTTCGTACAAAGATAATATTTCAGACTCATAACGTCAAAAGATTCACATATAATTGCTTCAGCCCTAGATAAAAATCACAAAAATGCCAAAATTGATCGAAAATCAACATCATGTTAGAGGAGGACTATTTTCCGCCTCCAATAGGGAAGCATTCTCATAAGAAATTTATCAATTAAATTGATGAAAATTCAGTTTCAAATGCCCAATCCGCCGTGCAAATAAAACAAAATCATCATTTACCCTCATGGCGTATTACCCCGAGGCAAGACACTATCTTTGGATCGTTTGAAACTATTATCGCCATTAATAAAGTAATTTCCTCAAGAATTCCCGATTGTATAAAATACTCATTCAAAATACCCTTAATAGTTTACTACAGAATCTCATTTACCTTCATCTGAATCCATATCTCATTCATACCCAGGAAACCGTTTACCAGAGAGTGGTAGGGGACGTTAAAACCAAGCTTTTAGCCTGTTTATCATCATCTACTCCCGTTAGCGAGAAATAGTGACCTTTAGAAAAATTTTAGAGTCCAGTTTACAAAGTTTGAAAATAATTTTAAGAATGCGCCGTTATGTGAATATATGAGAGGAACGTAAGACATTTTCCTGTGATAAATCTCATTACTACAGAGGATTCGAATCCTAGCATTTATCTTCGCCATCATCTTTGTGTTTTCTTCTTCTTCTACGTATTTTGCTCAACTGTCAACCCTCCATAAAGCTATAATGTGGCATGATGTAATTGCAACATTTTGCAGTAAAAGTCTACCATAAGCTATAAATGTCATCTATGAGGCAATCTATTTATTTCATGGCCATATGAGCCCATTTCAAGGATTATTGTATTTTTTTATTAACCTGCTCGATATATCAAATCATTATATTTTTAAATCGATATAAATTTAATACCACGGATAAAAAAATTGCGCTAAAACAGTTTATTATATTCTTCAAAGTAAATGAACGCTCATTAAAATAAATTTCTTTCTAATATATTTTTGTGACTAATCTAAAATTAGAAATTATTTAAAACCCTGTATTTGGATTTAAACAGACATTGCGTTAATCAAATATATGAGATAATAGCACGAAAACTTTAACTTACTGCTTGAAACATTCCATAGATCTCAAGATGAAATAGAGAAATTTCTCATTTAATCTATTCTATTTACATAAACTAAAAGATACGAAATCTCCAAACTATTAATATCAATTAATCTTTAATATTATGCATAAACATAATATTCAAATTAAGCATATCAGTGCCATACATTAGCGAAGTCTGTTTCCATGCAAAATTGATAACCATCCTTCGCATCGAAACATTTTCGCCTTAGATAGTTTGGGTTAATTCCCCCATCTTCAAAGCAGAGTTAAAGTTACGACCACGATTAAGAAAATCTCCACTTATGGTTTTAGGCTAACAAAACCTCTTATTCCATTCTCGAACCCCAAAGACTGGTATTTCTCTCTCCCATCCCAAAGCCTTCTGCTTCGACTCCCCAGTTGCGAGAACTAAAACCGGAATCACATTAGGTTCGAACTTGAATTTTCACTTTAGGGGATCCCAAGGGACTGCGGGGTGGAATATACGACTATATGCATACGAGAAAAACAGAAGGAAGATAGTTATAATATCCAATGGGAGCTGGTGGGAGCGGGAAGCAAGACAGGAATCCTCTTTCCTGCTTAGCGAGCTAATGGCCACCCGCTATTTTTCGCTCTCTTCCTCTAAAAATCTTATTTGAATCATCCTCTTTCCCCTCACTTCAAATTTCTGCTCTTCCGCGTTGGTTTCCTTTAAAAAGACACGTTTCTGCCGTATTTTCAAGCGTGTTTTTCCGAAAGAAAAAGGAAAAAGCGCCTGGCGGACGGCTTTTGTTTGCACGCTCGTTTTTCTGATACATGCGGAACTCTCTTTTATGACATTTTTAAGCTTAATGAGCGCGAGAGAAAAAGCGGAGTTGTTCCAGAGTTTATTCTGTAATAAACTCACTTCTAGAATATAATCAACGTCTCTTTTGCCAACTTAGAAAGTTGAATGTATTTTATACAAGATGTAAGTGGAGGTCCCTATAAATGAATAGACAGCAGTTGAGTTTTTATTTTTCAAGAAACGTGTACTCATAATGTGCGTTAAATTTGACCTCTAAGATAGAAACCCCTTTGATTGAAGGATTTCTTGATTATAACGAAAACGTTTTAGATCCACGTCAATTTTCATAAGAAAAGGTATTGGTTTTAGTGTATTTTTCGGAATAAAAACTCTAGACGTAGAACAGTCTCTACGACAAATGGGTAGTTTATTACGAAGAAAATCTATCACCTAACTATTATTATACTATATTCTATTCTTCTATTTACTCAATTATTTATTATCTATCATCTAACGAAGATTATCTTACGTTTTATTATAGAGTAATCTTAGAAATAAGTAAGATTGCCCTATGGTATTATCTATTATTATCCTTCGCATTCAATTACGTCAAAAATTTTTCAAACTTGAAAGAAATATAAGCAGTTTTATCATAAGAAGAGATTAACAAGCAAAACCCTATTCAGATAAATAAAACACGATGAATATAATTTTTAAGCAGAATCATTTATATCTGAACAATAACTTTTTTTTACCTTTTTTTCGTTTTTGGCTATGGAATACTACAAAGTTACTCACAAGTCAGTGGATTTTATATCTGAACTGCTACATAAATATCTAATTGGAGCTCCGTTAACGTTGAGTAACAAACCTCCGCGGAGGTTTGTTACCGAATTGCGACGCGACAATTTTCCAAGCCAAATACAATGGCTATGAACTCATTGGTTAATCCAGGAATTCATACGGGTAACACATTTGAGTTGGTTACATTTCGATTACATTAGAATAACTATTAATGGAATGGTTGCACCTGAGATCGTTCTGTAAATATGATGTCATTCATGCATACATAAGAGAGATTTATCACGTAGTTTGTATAGCGATAAGCAAGCTAGTGGTCTATTCCATAGATAACAATCGCTTATGCCCCACCATCCGTTTTTAACGAGTAACAATTACCCGTCAGAACGAGTAACATTTTAAATACTGCAAAATTACGAGGTATAATTAAATTCTACACTTCTATGATAATCCAATAATACACAAGAGAAGGCCCAAAAATTTGTAGAAAACATTCCAATTGCTATGAAAATTTTGTAAGCATTTTATGGTTCCAAAGCTCTAGTTACGATGAAAAATATTTTTAGACGTATCACACTCTGGCCTGAATATTTTTAGCTGGAGGTTGCCAAATAGCTCATAGATCATGTCGGAAAACAGATCCGGCACTCCGGCGTAGGATTCCCCCATCGGAAATTTCCCGCTGTTGCAATTTACCGCGCTAATGGAGAAAGTAAAACCCACCCGACCTAGGGACAACTTCGCCGACCAGGCAACGCTGTCGGCTAGGAAAATTACGTTGCGTTAGGTTATAGCGGAACGGCGTAGATAGAGGCGAGGGGAAGGGTTTGGGGAGTACCCCATTCATCCGTCCACCTCCCCTGGGGGCCAACCCGTGGGCTCGCGGAGGAAGGGGGAATAGGGGATGAGGAATACGTTTCATCTTCATCTCCCACGAGAGATGAAGGGGAAATTTCGGGTGAGGGCACGGAGGGGAGGGCACGGAAGGGGAAACTAAATTTGAGTGGAGATGACGCAAAGAATTCGAAAAAAAAGAAGAAGAGAATGGACGGGACAGAGGAGTGAGAAAAGTACCCATTTGAAACCCCCCTCCCTCCCGACGGAGGATTGTATTAAAAAGAGTTGTCGTCCGCGCAGTTTCATTCGGAAATGTTATTTCGCTCTTTTCGAGTGGTTTTTTCCCCTTTTTCATATACCTGGCGTACACAAGGGAAGTATTGATCGGTCTTCGCAGAAAAAAGCGAAAAGCGAGGTCGAACGAAGGTGTTTCTCGGACGCAGAAGAATACGTTTTCCGACGACGCAATCGTCGCAACGGTTTTTCCAAAATGTCGATAATTTTTATTGTGAACTCGCCGCGCAACAATTCCCTCTTCAGCTCGTCTTTTTCGATTATCTGCAAATATTTCTTTACTCACTTCATCCGTCCGATTCCGATCCAATTCGATCGCCAGAAAGATCGATTTTATAAATAGAAATAGTTGATACAGAAAACATATTCAGCTATGTTGGATTTCTTTTTTAGAAGATACTATGATAATAATTATTATATGACATGAGTTCGTGAACGTCCTACTGCTGTTTTCTTGTTTGTCATTACCATGTAATTCAATTATATGGATTTCGTCACTCTATTTCGCATACGTTGTTCTACTCTCTTTGTCTCTTTTCGGCTGTGATTCCTCGATTTCTCACAAGTGTTCGAATGCTCCAACGTGCGATGATATTTCGAGGTGTTCATTAAATATTATCATCGGTTAGCGGCACATTTTAAGGAAAAGGCAGCCTTATTTAGGTCTGAAAGGTGAACAAAAACGGTAGAGACACATGATTACATAGAAAAAAATACCAATGAAAATATTTTATGAAAATAAACAAAAATAACATTATGAAAAATAAGTAAATAAAGCACAGAAAAGGTCAAAATCAAAATAGCAATGATAATACTAAAGCACAGTTTAATCCAATGGGTATGGAATGGAATGCATGGGATGGAATTGCCAAGATATACATACTGAGTATACTGAGTAAGAAAATATTCAAAACTCTGAGCAGTTATGCAACAAAGCTCAGCTTCTCACTCCTAATAAGCTTCTCTCTTCACCTCGATGTTTTGCCCCTGGGAGTCAACGCAACCGATTGTCTTTTCGCTTAAGAGGGGAAGAGGAAGAAAGAGAGGAATTGGCAGCATGAGGGAACGCCTATTTCATCCGTCTCCGTCTGAAATTGGCAATATGGTAAATCGAGGCAAAGTGGGAACTACAGGGGAGGGAATTTTTATGAGGATTTCTGAATTTTCTTGTGAAATAGCGCTTCTCATTTATTATCTATCCTAGGAAAATACGGCTCCACATCTCTTGCTGGATAGTAACGCCTCACTGTCCGAAAGACTTTCTTATTGACTGCTTAAGCTGGTTTTTGAATAAACTTAACATATATTAAGCATTAAGAAACGTTATATACATCTAAGAATTTCAGCAGAAGAAAAAGTAATAAGCGTAATTGCGTTCTATGCCTTTGCACTAGCTTCTACTTAATTAAATGGTAAAATTTAACACAAAATTACGCTTCGCGTCTAATTTAATAATCTAATTTAATACTATTCTTTACATATAGTTAAACTAATTTGAACAAAAACTGTTTGTTAAATTTTTGTTTCGTTATTATATGTAACACTCAGTATATTATTGTAAAGTCACGATGCATTCTGAAGTAAAATATTTAATTTTCTTGTTTATTCCACGAAAATTATGATTTTATTTTTTCTACCCTTATTTATCGTAGCAAGAGAGACACGCCGCTGATGAAAAAACTGATCAGGAGTCACCAAAACAGCAAAAACCATCAAATACTAACGAGAAACCCAATGCGCAAATGGTGACTCATGTCACCTTTTGTCCCTGAAGATGATCTCTTGGGGAGCGAAATGCGCATTGGGTTTCTCGTTAGTATTTGATGGTTTATGGAGTTTTGGTGACTCTTGATTATTTATCGTATGCATGTATCTTTAGAAATTGTATTTGATGTTGATTTCGTTTCTTATTTACTTCCAGTATGGAGTTCTAATTAATTCCAGTTCGTTTTCAAAACTTTACTTCACTTCCCTTCTCTGTAGATGCTTATGCGTTTTTTTCGTTGATCTTAAGTTGGGAAGATGTATTCCCGCAAATGGTCTTTCTTTTTTCTTCATTCATTTGTAAAATATAAGAAACGACAAACGAGATTAGGTGGAAGAGAGGTTACCTGGAGCCTATCCTCGCTGAGTAGTGTCAACCGAATCTAATCCTCACAACCAGGATTAATCCAAGGATAAACAGACGTGAAAAATAGCGACATGGCTGGAACTCGAACCCAGGTTTTTCACATTCCGGACATATATTCTAATTAGTACACAACTATGTCGCATTGTTATAATACCTGTCCTCCCACTATTTTTCGCATTTCCTTTCTTTTTTTTATAAAAGAAAATTTTTTCTTGTTAACTCCACAATCTCTCCTAAAACAATAAGTACACTCGCTAAATTTTGAATCTCTACAGGACATAAAAACGAGAACAGAATACCTCTAACATGCTTATTTATTAATCTAAACTTAACTACAGTAATGGATCGATTTCCAACCAAAACCATTCGCATGATAAAAATAGTTAATAATCTAACAATGATTCAAAATGGAAGATATTTTGATGATAGGAATATCTAATGCATGCAACCAATTGAATTGTGTAAAGTAACTTCTCAAATTTCTTCTCTTATCGGTTTCTCTAGATTTGAGATAATTATTTTCAATGTGACTTTGAGAGAAGGTAGAAACCAGGTAGCAACATTATCACACTAGATTAAAACACAATTATTTATATTATAGAACATATTAATAATACGGGTATGAATTAGAATAGCACTAACGGAAGGAACCGCTATACAGTAATTAGGCTCCTAACGGTTTAATTGTATGGTTCTTTTACGAGATGAATCCCTTGATTTAGACTTCCATTAATTTCCGACTAAAATATTCGAAACCTAAGAATCTCCCAGCAACTTTACATAACGAGAATGAGAAGGGATAAGAGGTAAGAATCAAAGTCGCTAACTTCTGAAATCTTGAATCGAAGTTTCGGAATTGTGAGGGAATTGTATTCTTCGTCTCATTCGAAAGTTTGCGAAGATGATTTCCGCCAGACTGAAATGCTTTCTAAAGTTAGGCGAACGTCGCCTCGTCCGAAGTCGACTTCAGCTCACTCTCCCGGATCTACCAACCAATCACATGCTAATGGTGCAAAGAACTCCCAATTTTTTTATCTTACCTCCAACTTAGCGGTGCCAAATGCTTGGGCCTTTTACATTTCCTTTACTTCTATGCCCCTGTCAATATTTATTGCGTTTCTATACGTGACGTTGGGCGTCTTTTAAACTTTGTTTTCTTCCGATTGAATCCTTCTATTGATCTCACTTCACGAGTTAGACGAGACATTAATCACAATAAATGTCCTACACATCGCGTGCATTTATACGCCATCCTTTCAGCAGCTAAATATTTCGAAGAAATAGAAATAGTCCCTCATGTTTTCGATGAAAGATGCATATTGGTTCAAAGCTGATAACAATATGAATTCTACCATATCAAACGTGGATTACATTTTCGGAAGAAAATATTTTCTTTCGTCGTAGATTTTGTGGTCAGATTGCTTATAAGCTCTCGCGTAGAAGATTTTATTCAAGATGTAACAACATTTTGATACAAGAGAAGAAAAATTACGCTTTCGAAAAGATATTTCTTGTATGTAATTTATCTTTCCATAATGCTATCATTACATCGGTTACATCGGTTTAATTTTCAATTTTTTCTCAAAAATAACTAAAAAAACTTAAAATGGAATTGTAAATTAATGCGATTTTATCATTGAATAAATTGAAAATGTTACTTCTTGTTTGGAATGTAAATCGTAATGTTCTGGTTTGGTGATTCTGCGGAGATAAAATATGAAATCAATTACCCCAAGGAAAAATTGACATGAAAAAATCCTGACAGGGTCAGGACACGTACCCGGAATCTATTACTTTCCGGGAGGAAGTTTTTTCCAATTAATCTTTCGAGCCAACAAATTCTCCCATGCAGATTTGGGAGAATTTCTAGACAAGGGCGAAATGGTTTCGTCCAACTTTCCGGCATCGTCCAGGGCCAACGTCCTCGTTGAGGAACCGGCCATGCAAAGTGGTGGAAGGAGAAGGAGCCCCCTTAAGGGCAAAGGTCACCTTTACCCTTTACCTTGTGTGAAATCCATTACATCTATGAATAGACAGACATAGTGTGAATGGTTGGAGTCGGCATAATTATCCAAATTTTATGCCCCATAAGTTAACGAGTATAAACATCCTACCTGGGGAATCCTTCCTTAACTCAGAAAAGTCAATCGATTCTTTCTATAGAGCTATCACTTACATAAAAGAGTATTTTTTATATTAAAGATACTTTCGCCAAAAAATGCCTTAATAAAAACAATTCATATTCGTAATATTAAGCTATATTTCTTATACAAAATTGCAATATCTTTAAAATTGTTAATATCTGTTGTTTTTTAATTACATACAGTCTCAAAAAAATAACCGTAATTTCGTAAAAGTTGATAATATTCGTGATATTCTTAAGGATAAGTTATTCCGTAATCGTGTATGCTGGTATTACATCATTATTCCGAGTATCGCCCACAATATGCATAGCTTTTGATGATGACTCACTACTTTGCTACAAAATGTTCAACAAATTCGTGAGAGAAGAGGACATTCGTCTTCTAGAAATAAGCGCAGATGATGTCCAAAATGTGTGCAAATAGACTGAATAATCTACACAATCTCAGTGCTAGATCTTTAAGTGATTGATCGGCTCCAAATTTTCCTAGCCATAGAACTTTCCAACTTTCTTTCGATACACACACACGTGCACACCCTAAAATGAGAGTAGAAAAATGGGAAACATTGCTATCCCGCGGTGCCTTGAGGAATAGAAAAGAAAGGGCCTAAGGAGAATTGAGTGGAGAGCTCGTCATGTTGCCCACTGCGACTGACCCCCGGGGGACCCCCCGATTCCCCCCTCATCCCCCGATACTTCCTCCTTTACGGACATTGGCCGTATATAGCGGTGCCCTCGAGGGATCAGACTTGGTAGAGGCGGTAACTTCGACAGGAGGGGAAAAAGGAAGAGAGCCTTTTTTCAGCTGATGCAACTTCCGACCTAAGTGTTCCTGAAGTCGGGCAGTCGGGCTGAGTCGCCTCATCCCTTCCGATGCTCTTTTTTTCTCAGCCCATCGATATTCTTCCGATGCCACCTTTTCTTCTACCTGCTGGGAAACGACCCGCGACCTTTCCGCAAAAAAATATGATTGGCGGGTGGTAGTGTCAGTGGATGAAGAGACCCGCATGGATTCCCCGGGATCTGTGATAAAGGTCACGCTGCCCCACTTTATGAGAGAATTTGGATCGGATGTTCGGACGTGAGCTTGGGTTTAGATCACATACACCGAAAGATATGCACGACAGGAAGAGGAGGGTTTCATATTGACTTGGGCGACATCTCTGAAAATAGTCAGGTCGAAGAAAAGGGAGGTTAACAACCTTTTCTTAATTGGGTACTACCAGAAACGTATGATAAATATTTGCTTACACCTTTTGGCAAACTCACTACTCAATAAAATATATTCACAACCCACAATATATCTGAATTTCACCCTGTAATATCCCAATATTTCATCCTCTCGCGTCATAATGTAGAAATATTTCGATTAGTTTTCAATAGCACTTTAAAAGAAAAAGATTCTATCTGCACAGCAATCTACCTGGGTACCAGTTTGAACTATAATCCATCCACCATTAGAAACCAAAATGGAGAGGGAATGTAGCTTTATATGCAAAATGAGGAACAAGGCGGTCTGTATGTCTTTCCTCATTGAGCCAGAGTGATAATAGCGAAACATGTCCACTTAAGAGCAGCAATAAGACACTGCATTTCATAGCGAGGGGTAGTATAGTTCGGGAATTAATAATCTTCCGTGGCGGATACGACACTGTATTCTATTCCTCAGCTCGGAGGCCGCTTTGAAGTTCAAAACCTTTCAGAAGATCTAGATAGGCTATGAGGCTTTCTAGGTCAGATGAGGTAAATTGCTTTCCTTACGGAGCATAACTGTGTGGAAACTAAGTGGAAACCCCCCGCGTATGTGAACCACAAAGTTTCTATTAACGCAATGATTCCAACAATTTTCATACAGTAAGGAGTAACTAAAATGAATAGCATTACTCAGCAACGTCATGCCTCATGTTTCATTTTATCACAGTCATGAAAAAGGATGAAATAACAGTAAATGGTAGGTCAGACATTTGTGGGAATTCCTGCATTTAAGTTTAAATGCGCGATAGAGTAATGGAGGCAGATTATATGAGTAGGCGCGATCACAAATACAAAACAAGATATTTAAAGCAAAAAACCGATAGTCGGAAATACTCTTTTCTAAATAGAACTATCAAGGTATGGAACAGTCTACTTGTGGAGGTCTTCGAAGCTTTCCCAAAAGATGTTAAATGCTCATCAAGGATATAAGTAAAATAAATAATTTGACAAGTGAGCTTGCCGATAACGAAATGTGAGAGAGTATCTCCTGGTAGAGTGATATACGACAATCACCCAGTACGGTGATATAGGTTGGGGACTTCGTGGGCCCTGTCGCCACTACGGTGGCCGTGAAGGTCTACCAGGAACCCCGAAAATTCTTATGTTATAATTAATAATGACAAGTGTATATGCTATTTTGAAGTAATTTTCGGTTCATGTATTAAGTATAACTATTTAGTACGTTTTTTAAAAGTTATTGTATTTAGTGAGCAATGTTTTCGTTATTTAACATACTGATTTTCTTAATTTGCATATGTAAGGATTCTAATGATTTATTAATTTTTAAATTAACATGGTGTACATAGTGGTTTTAAATTATTGTATAAACTATAGCTGTGTACATTTTAAATTAGTGTAGTTTGCAACTATTGTAGTTAAGGGAGGAGATGGTTAAATACTAATGTTCTGTAGNGATTTCTGTAGATATAAATTATAGCTGTGTAAATTGTAAATTAGTGTAGTTTGCAAACTATTGTAGTTAAGGGAGATGGTTAAATACTAATGTTCTGTACATTGCAGAGTATGTCAGCGAAGCCACTTGAATTTGCGTCCAATTGCGATATTTTACAATAAATAGATAGACATATTTTCCTCCATTCTCTGCCAATCATCAATTGAAAAATATTTCATTCATCATGTTATGGCAGCAGGAAGGAAGCTATAAAAACATATAACAGAATACAAATGGGAATTGAGCAGCTATAACTAGTATTAGATAAACACCGTCACTTAACATACAGCAACAAAATACCCTTGCCGAGCCATCCTTTCCCCTATGAGATCATACATATATAAACGCGGGCATAAATATAAACACATACACGTTTTGCCAAACTTTACCTGCGCGCGATAGAATTAATACAGGAAAAACAAAAGAGAAGAGGAAACGACTCCGGCTGTTGACAAAGTAAATGTCCTTCGGAGGCTTCATCTCGGGCAGGAAGAAAAACAAAGAGAGACGTCTGGAACCAGGCCGAATTTGGGGAGAGCGATCTGAGGGGGGAGAGAAAGAACGGGAGAGAAAAACAGGATGGAGATAGGGAATGGAAGAGAAATAAGACCTGGAGGGCGTTAAAGATGGAGGGAAGGGGAAAACAAGGCTAGATCTAATTTTCCTTCCCCGCTAATCTTTGCGACAAGGTGTGCTCTTTCGGAAGGGGGAAATGGATAGAGAGGTTTGCTTTGGGCGAACAAGAGGGAGGGATCGGCGAGATAAGCAAAAGACGAACGAAAACAAGACGTGAAGGGAATGAGCGAGCGTATAGTAAAAGTGAGAGCGAAGCTTGTTCCTCGCGAACGCAAGAAAAATATGGCTGTTTGATACAAAAGAGAAAATATACCAGTTACGAAATTTCCTTCTAATATACCAATAACATAACTTTTCGTTCAAAAATTTCCACTTAATTCCATTCGATCCCAATTTAAAGAAATGGAATACGAAAAAATTAAAATAATCCATTCCATCAGTTTCTCGTTTACGTTCCAGGAGTAATTAAGGTAAGACTCAAATAATATTTGCAAACGTGAAATCGATTAACGCTTGACAAACAGTGTATATGAGGCAAATTTGTTAATAACTATCAGATATTTTATGAAGAATTACACCATCGTAGCAAGAAAAATATGGCTATCTGATTCAAAAAAGAAAATAGATTCTGGAAAATGTACCAGTCAGTATGTTTTTCCTTTCCAATAGATAAAAAATATAATTTTAACGTTAATTTTTTCCATTTCAGTCCATTTCGTCCCATTTTAATGAAATGGAATACGAAAAAATTAAAATGATTCATTTATCAGTTTCCCGTTTACGTTGCAGGAGTAATTAGGTAAGACTCGATTAATATTTGCAAACGTGAAATTGATTAACGCTTGACAAACAGTTTACATCAAGTAAATATCTTGATAATTATCAGATTTTTTATGAGGGATCACACCATCGTAGAAAGCTAAATACAACGATTATAAAATTTAATTTAGAGATAATATGAGGTTTTCAAATTGAATATATTACTGGCAGCTGCCTTGACTGTATTTACCATTGAACTTGCATATTTCGTGTTTTCAAATAAATTAAAATTTCAGCAGGTATTCATTTCGCGAGCTGGTAAAATAATTTAACCGCGCCTATCTCTAACGCACATCGATTATTATCGATATTCAGGAAAACAGCACGAGAATTAACATTTCATACATAAATAATGCAACGAACGAATTTTCTGGGTAATTTTATGCTATCCTGTGTGTCGAAGGCGGAAGCTTGAAGGAAGAAGAATAAAACTTGATTAAGGAAACTTGCAGAAGGATAAAATTTTAATTAATTAGTTCTCTTATCATTATATAAGAAGTTATATTATACTGAAAACTTTTACCAGTGAATATGGAAAGAATTAAGAATTTTATCAAAAATGATGAAAAACCAAGTTTAACATTTTGTACTTCACAGTATCAGGCGAGGTGTTTGGGTGATCCATCACAGTAACAACAAAACTACGAATAGCAGTTTTCCACCAAATTTATTTTCTTCCTTCGGATAAGAAGACGACCGGTGCGAAAATATCTATTCGTTCTCTTGTTTCTTTAACA
>KZ308142.1:2553015-2689976 GCA_000376725.2 Ladona fulva | reverse complement strand
AAGGGGGGCATGAAAAACCTGCGGAACCTACAGATAGTGATTGATAAATTTTAAATTAAAAATTCAAAGAAAATTATTTTCTGGAAAAAAGCGTACAGATATATAAAAATAAGGAAATTCTATGTGAAATGTATAACTTCAGAGCTTATGTGTAAGAGAGGCCCACATGCGCCTAACCTTGCCGAATAAAGAGTTTTATAATAATAATAATAAGTAAAATTTTGGATAGGCTTTCGTATTGAGATTTCAACTGGGAGTAGGTATCATGTTATGAAATTAAGCCTTTATGACCTAAAATCTTAACTACGGCAGTAAGTCGACACCAAAACTCAAGAAGTAAATTTGGCTAACCATTTGAAAATCGCCGTGAGTCCAGGTTGAAAGCGGGGAGCACACCAAGAACGCATCTCTGGGCGCAATTCAGGAAAGTGGGGCGAATAAAAGTGAATGATTAACCCGGTAACGGAAAAAAAAGGAGCAAAGAAGAGAGGTGATCCATTTTAGTTATCTGGAGAGGCACTGCGGAAAAGAAGAGAGAATGCGGCCGGTAATGTGGAGGGATGGATGGGAGAGGAAAGAAGCTGAGGGGAGAAAACCGAATAAGGTTTGCGGAATACGGCCTGAAACATAACACTGCTTGTCTGGACATAATAAAAGAACGGAGAGCGAGGTGATAGTCAATTACGCGCCGTTGTTGGTTTCGGGATGGGTTATTTTTCTTTTCTCATTACGCCCTCCGCAGGGCCGGAGATGGAGGAGGTGGACGTTAACGATCTCTACCATGTTTACGAAACTCAAAATGGAGAAACAGAGCGATAATTTGCCCCCGAAATATCGAATCGCCATAATCTAAAAGATGAAGCAAACATCGAAGGTCTTCCTTAAATTATTCATCGATGCCGGTTAAAATTAATGTCGTTTTTATCTTATTTCCGGACTGAATTTGTCTGACTTTTAAATAAACCTTTGCGAGGGTTCACGTACGCTCCGGGGCGAATGGAGAGCAAACTGAGTAATTATATTATTTCGCGACTGACGGATATCAAAACCGAAGGGTTAAGTTTTCAGCGTGTTCTCCCATTGTAAAAATAAACGAAACGTTCCCTAATTTGATTCGCTTTACAGGTGTTCCTCGAATGGTATGGGATTTTAATGGGAAATTAACAAATAAAACACAGGGAGTATCATTTACGCGTGTTATGGCCTATTTAAATGAAAAGTATTCAAACAAACTTAATTCTTCAAACTTTCAGAAAGGGAATTAAATGTTTCGTGAAACTAAATATAAAAATGGGTCAGAAAATTAAAACACGAATTAAAATAAATGTATAATTGAGAATGAGAGATGAAATTAAAGAACTCAAAAATAATTTGAACTTAATCTAGAAAATTTAAAATGATTTTTTAGAATATAAGAAAAAGGTATTAAAACTAATGATGACATACGTTAAATAAGATTCAAATCATTTCACGTCCTTTATGATTTTATTCCAAAGTTCCAAAAAACGTTATACGGGAAGAGAAAGAGAAGAATCACTCATACGAAAACTATTCACTTAATGTGGTATGTGCTAAATGTGGAGAGTTCAAACTTAAACTTTAGCTCTCCACAATCTTCATTCTCCTATATCCCATAAAATGGAAAATTTGTAAACATGGGGAAGGAGACGGCGTTTCTAACCTTGAAATCGTTCGGTGGGGTTCATTAGACAGCTTTCACAACCGAGAAACCGATGGCGTAAGCACTGTTTCCCTGAACGTATGATATGACGACTGCGATGACGAAGTGTACACTACTTGGGTTCATCAATGCCCCTTCGAGGCAGAGAGAGAAAAAGGACGAGGAAGAGGCGTGTCCAATCTGGATGCTGGAGTGGATCTTATTTTTCTATCGGAAGGAAACTGATGTCGGGCCTTGTTGAGCCATTAATCCTCTTTCGGTCCACAGAACTGTCGATACAGCATCGTTGCTATTGAAAGGTCTTGAGAAGGAATCAAAGCCCCGTTTGTTGGTCAATGGAAGACGGTTATGACAAATCGGTCAATACATTACAATAAAAATCGTACGGTACAATTAATTCTTATTGGAATTGAAAATATTATATTCATTATGGCTACCACATTCTCTTAAAACCTTTTATCTTAGGCAATTACCAAAGCTCTTTTTAAGTCATCCGTTATCTCATATCTAGATTTCTTTTCGACTATCATATCACTTCTCGTTGCCTCCTAAATAGCCTCAAATGGCCTAATGTTCTTGTAAACTTTTTTTTAGAAAATTTACTTTTTACGAATATTTTTATTTTCCTTAGGTTTTCATAGTTTAGTTTGCTTTTGAATAGTTAATGTATTGTTTTCATTTTTTATACAGTATAATAATAGATAACATCAGATTCATATTTTTGATAGTTAGTGTTCAATACTGATTTTTTATAACTATTTTATCATAAATTACATTTTTATTGTGTGATTCCTTTTTATCCGCTATCTGATTCAAAAAAGAAGATAGATTCTGGAAAATGTACCAGTCAGTATGTTTTTCCTTTCCAATAGATAAAAAATATAATTTTAACGTTATTTTTTTCCATTTCAGTCCATTTCATCCCATTTTAATGAAATGGAATACGAAAAAATTAAAATGATTCATTTATCAGTTTCCCGTTTACGTTGCAGGAGTAATTAGGTAAGACTCAAATAATATTTGCAAACGTGAAATTGATTAACGCTTGACAAACAGTTTACATGAAGTAAATATCTTGATAATTGTCAGATTTTTTATGAAGGATCACACGATCGTAGAAAGCTAAAGACAACAATTATAAAATTTAATTTAGAGATAATAGGAGGTTTTTAAATTGANTCTCCCCTTTAAATATTTAATTTTTATTGGATTTTTTAACATTGATGGTTAGACAGTAGAAAAAGTTCTCTACGTAATCACAGTCCTGCTCGAGAAAAAATAAATACACGTTGTCATTATCCATTCGATACCCTACACAAATTTATTCATCTAATGTAACTAATCTAAGTATAATATCGCCAGTTGTTTCCTCGGAGGATTCTTTTATCTACGTGGAAACAAATATCTAATCCTTCATCAAAGTCGAAAAAACTGAGGTATTTCCAAAGCAAATCTGATTTTTTAATCAGAGCAGAATCTTTTAAAGTTGCTTTCACGCTAACCTCATCAATATTCGAGAGACGAGGGAAATTCAAGAACGTTTCGAAATCAATTTAACCTTTCGTTTGGGAGAGATTTTCGACGAGTTGACCTTTTGGCCTTAAACTTCACGAGAGAAAGATCAATTTTGCGGAGATTCTGCTTTTATACTACTATCAAATTCAAAAACAGGATATGAGAAAATTAAATTCGTTGATACCTGCTAGGCCCAATTTTAAGATATGTTTGATGCAATATGCGGTACGTTTCATTTTAATTTGCGAATGAAGAATTCCTTTAATTATTAAGAGGAAACGATACTTATGGTAAATATAATTAATGACTTTACGTTGCAAATATTTTCATGTTCTGTAAATAATACGCCAGGGTATGAAATCATAACAATACAGAATACGTTGAGTTCCTGGATAGCAAAGTGGCCAAGGCGTTCGACTTCAGTGATAGCGGTCCCGGGCTCGATTCCAGGTGTGAGCCTTCAAGCGAAATAGCTTCAGTTGACGAAACTCTTTTAATAATACCATACAGAACACCTGCGAATGGCAATAAAATCAAAAAACAAAAAATGGTACACGTTTGTTGGCTAAACATTCCTTCTACTTTATCCTTAACTTTATCGCCTTACCACTAAATTGGATTCTTATTGCTCGGATTAATCCAGGAATTAATTACAATTCTATGATGTATAACATAGTATTAGATTCTGTTGTTGAATAAATGAATAAATCGAAATGTAAATTAATATATTGTATACATACTAACATAATATACTGTTATGTCTCCTAAAAGAATTACAAAGGTGACGGATAAAATTGTTCGGAACTTTACGAATCACTAGATTATGAGATCGATACTGCAAAACTGATAGGGCAGTTTTGATTGCTATCTTAATAAATTCCCACGTAGGCAAGGAAATGGACAAAAAAGAAAAATGTAATTAAATCCTCGCAAATCTCTAAACCAAAATTTGGACAAACTACTTCAGTGAAAAGGGTATATTATTTATTCGTTAGAGTTCGAGAAAAGCTCCAAAAAGCCGTTGTTTGCGAGCGAACAAACCGTTTAGGAATTATAACCTGCAGCGGTTAGGGTTCTCAGTGGTCGCACATTGCAAGTATTGTTCTAAATACGTATTCCGGAAACTACGTTGCCATGTTCGGGAGAGAAGAATAACTGAGTGATGCGGGGGTGTGCAGGGGTATTTATGCCTTTTGTGGTATGACGTCAATGATGGAGGAGAACAAGGAAGAAGGTATTGGAGTCTGATTCATAATTCTCGGGCGGTTTCCGCGTATGAATAGGTAATAGGCTTTCGCATACGTCAAATTTTGAGGTCTTCTGTGCTGATTTTTTAAGTTTTAAGTTTTCTCTTTTAATTTTGTGGTAATTTTCTTGAATGTGTTGTGCTGCACTAAGGAAGTGTTAGCGAGAACAATATCTGCAAAGCGCGACCAATGAGAACATTAACTCCAGCTGGTTGGAATTTTCCAATGGTTAGTTTGCTCGCAAACAACGGCTTTTTGGAGCTTTTCTCGAACTCTAATGTCGAACAAATGTCTGAACATAGCCGTTTTCTTTTTCCTTACATATTCTATTTGAATAGTTACAAATTGATTGAAGCTAATTGAAGAGTTGAGTTAAATTAAGAATTAATTAAGAATTGAGAGAGTGCATATTCATAATCAAAAGATGGGCCGAAAGAAACGGTACAATATAAGAACCAAAGGTAATTTGACAAACTTCGCTTCCACTAGGTTCTCTTAATTCACCTCAAAAGCGTAGCCAAAGCCTCCATTGAGACTTTACTGAAATTACAAATATCGAAGGTGGCTTGAATGGAAAACCAGGAGCCAGAGTCCTTTCCGATACGGAGAAAGAAGAGTTGCGGAGGGCAAATAGTAGCTGGAGAAGTACGTACAATGATCAGGGATGCGGAGCTGTTAAGACACGGAGCGAAAAGGGAAACCTTTTTACGAGCTTCTCACGGCAGTGTGTCGATGGGAATCATGAGGGCAGCACGCAAAAGGGTGCGGAGGATGGGCGGAAAGGGATCCGAGCCTTAGATTGAAGGGAGATAGAAATAGAGGGAACGGGAAAGGGTCCAGGAAGTAATTAGACCTGGGAACGGGAACGTTGGGGTTAAAGTTGGGTTCGAGATAGGCCGTATAGGATGGCAAAACAAAGAAGGAAAAAGGACGAGGGAAAATGGGGGTAAGGAAATAGATGGATAGATAGGCAAATGCCTCTCTGAGGTGTTGGGAAAAATAACGAATCCGCCTGTATTTTGACATAAAAAAAATCCCAGTGGGGAATGAACTGTGGTGGAGGAAACTAATGACGTCAGGTCGTAAAAGTTGAGCGTCAATGTCGTAATACCTGCGAAGATTTTTAACCAAAAGTTACTCCAATAGACATTAATTAGCAAATGAAAAAGAGCTTACCAATCCAAATACATCCAATCAACGAAACGTATCAAGCGATACTTGGTGGAACATCATCAAACAAACTAAGTTGTGGACTTTGTGAAATTTTGTTACATAATTCTTCCAACTTCCAATCAAAATATTACGCTAGTATCCAAAAGTTTTGCGCAATATAGTTCTAAATAGATAAATTCAGTAAAAAACTATTTATTTACCGAGAGTGATTGAATTGGCTGTATTCTGCAACATCTGCATACACTATATGTATAACAGAAATAAAATTATATCAGATCAAAGCTAAGCGATTAAATATATTAGGAATGATGAAAATGCATATTAAACTAAATCGCCAAACCAAATATATATTACAGCTAGCATCAAGCTCGGAAGAAAGGAAAGTATGAACTAAAAGAACCTACAGAATCACGTTTTCGAACCATGTTCCTCGATCGTATCAAACTCACTCAAACATTGAAAATCCGTGGAGATACGATGAGGTGAGGATAAAAAATAATAAGAGCATATTTCGAAAAAGGGGCGAGAAGCAAAAACATATACAATAACAAAAGAATGCCATTTAGATTACTTTACGAGAGACCGGCGAGGAAAAAACCAAGAATGCACAAATAAATCTAAATGCAAACAAAATTAGGATATTTTAGAAGATAGATGTGAAATATTTCTATAGAATAATAGTTCAAAGATGTTATGATTAGTATCTATAAGTAAAAAGAATGTAGCTGTGATAATTCATCGAGAAAAGTTGCAAAAATCCGGAAATACAACCGTTCAAGAAAATTCCAACCAGCGGGGATTAGGGTTCGCTTTGGTCGCACTTTGCAAAGATTTTTTTTTGCTTTTGGATCTTTTCTCAAAACTGGAAATATTATTATTATTAAAAGATCATTGATTGTGGAATCGTAAAAGAAAATCGCCTTTAGGAAGAACTAAACAACTCATATTCAATGAAAAGAGGTAATAAATTTAAAAGCAACGGCACGAAAACTAGAAAAATACATGAATAAAAGCTAAATAAGAAAGAAACGATGAATCATAGCATAGGATAAGTAATTAGGAATAAACAAAGATCAAGAAATGAAAGAAAGACTGAGTAAGAAGGGGGAAGAAAATCTATATACACAACACAGCATGATCAATTAATTGGGAAACTTAATTCCGGGGAAAGCAAATATAAAAACCGAAGATAGGAATCATCAACTCGTATCAAGAAGCTCAGAGTTTGAGCAACCATAGGAGTAACATGCTCTACTATATTACAAACAAAAACAATAAAACGAATCAGAGAGAAGGCAGACGAGAAATTATGATACGGCTTGAACGTGGCTTGGTCTCGCCATTGGGAAAGAAGAGTCCTCCCGCTGTGGCTATGGTTTAGCAGAGGCCTTTGAGTCCGGAAGGAGATGAGAGCGCTCTGATGGGGAGAGGGTCCGTGAAAGTAACGTACGCATGCCGTCGATACGGTCGGCTGATAAGAGGAGGCAATTTATTAGAGTAATGGGGCGCAATTTATTTGATTACGTTCCCCCACAAATATTGGTCCCGGACCTCGGAGGGAGTACTCTCCGGCGGATGAATATGCTACGAGTATCGGAGGTATAAGAGATGTTGCCACGCGTGCAATGAGGAAAGGTGAACCGCAGAGCATTATTTGAGTTTTTCCAGTGGTTTCGTCTTACGCTAAGGATATCAGTTTACTGTGGATGTGGCGTAAGTTTGGAGGACGATTATACCATTTTTTGTAACTATCAGCGAAATACGAATCCGGTGAGATTCCCTTGAATTTTGGAATAATAACCAGCATCCTGTATCCGAATTAATTGGGATTTGCGGTGCATAAGGTAAGCTGTTTGGATATTGAAAGTCAGGCCGGGGAATCGCATCTAAAATATTCCTTAACTCCTTAAGGGCATGATATAAGAAAATAAGGATATTTTGACGGCCGAAAATGTGTTTTTCGGATAAAAGAGGTTATAAATAAATACTTAGGCAAAATAAAAGATTTGTAGTTAGTAAATCCTGTGAAAAGCTTACTTAGCTTCCTTTTTAAAAGAAGAAATTAACTTATGAAACATTTAGACGTGTCACATACTCCCAAAAACGATATTTTATAAGAAAACAAACTGAAAGAATGACCGGAGAAGGCCAAGGAATGATTATCTCCAAGAAGTATTGAAGGATTTTAAGGGAGTAAGCAATAATGGGGCTACGTAAGCGGTGTTACTATTTACTGGTGAGATTTTTCAATTGCTCTTATCCCTTTATTTCAATTTTGTTTGAATTACATTCCTTTGATGCTGTTATATGACTTTAGTTGCTGAAATGTATCGCATATAAATATTTTAACGGAAAACAATGTTTAACATAATCCATAAAGAACTAAACAATTAGATAATTATCTCCATCTCTTTTCCAAAATTTCATGCTACATCTCCGTCAGATATTTCCGCTAATATAATGCGGTGCGGATCTAAATCGCCATTCATAATTACATTTATAAAATATGTGCATCAAGACGATAAACAAGAGATATAAAAGATGATGTTGTTGGATATTACGCCCATAGGAGTGACCATACATCAGGCAAAAGCTTCCACTTTTCCTACTGAACATCAAGCGGCGGTGTTCCATCGAGAAAGATGTTCCGCAGATCAAACTGTCACCTTCAAACAGGAGAGGATGATCTCAAGAGCGGTGAGGTATAAACAATGAAACAGAATGGTGTAAAACTAAGAATGTTTGCCTACGTTGAAACAGCATAAATTACATGTGCCTGCCAGCAACGCTCGCGAGCGTTCGCGGCGAATTTGCGATACCAGCTTCAGATGTGAGATCACCTAGAAGCGACGTCAGCTCGAGTAACCGTTGACTCATTCCTTCTTCGTGTTATACCGGCATTCTCGTTTTCAGATATTCTTACCAGCAATATTTACTAAAATAATCATTGGCTACTCGATTCTTACAAGAAGGAAATGTATTTACTACGTTTTTCCAGTTGTTTTCCTATAAAGATTAATTGGAACCTGGTTTTACGTCACGCTTTTTTAAGATTGAAAACGTACATCCATTATTTTCACTCTTAGGTTTTTGTAAGGAGATTAATAACAACAAGGTGGCACCAAAATCCATCGTAACAATATAATATCTTTAGTGATAACATCATTGCATCATTCATAGCAACAAAAAGGAGAGCTGTAAATATATCGATCAACGTGGGTTAGTTAGAAAAATCCACTTTAACGTTTCTGCCCATTATTTCCCCTAATTATCTTAAGGAAACTTGAGTTTTAAAAAAATTAATACAGTAAATTATTTCCCAATATTTTCCGCTTGGGCTTTAAGTGACTGCGGATAATCAACTCGTTAAAGGAAAGATACAGTATCTAATTAAGAGGTGTAGTATGGTCATTAGGTAAGAAAAACTTCAGTTAAAGTAAATTTTATAGTATGACCATGAAGTGAAGCAATGCAATAAAAAAGGTTGAGGTAAAACTCAAACCACTCGTAGCAGTAAAAAAAAAGAATATAGATGAAAATCTTCCTATGGATGATGAATATGGATGATCTTCCTTCTATGGGGGAAGAATTTTCACGTCTATTGTAGTTTGAATAGTTTCAAACCGGATAAAAGACTAATGAAAGGAAACGGAGATATTTCGCTCCGCTACTAGGAAAATCATTTCAGTAAAAACAATAAAAGAGCATCGATAAAAATTAACGCTATCTTCATCCTTCTTCCTATAGGGCTGGATATTTCCCGTCCATCGCAATCTGAAAATCTAAACAGCGAATAAAAGACAAATGAAAGGAAACGGAAACAGTTCGTTTCGCTACTCACAAATGGAAAACAACGGAAGCAAACTCGAAAATCCTGGAAATACTCCTCCAAAAAGCGCAAACGATAACTTTTGAATCTCTCAAAAAATAAGCAAGCTCATCGGCTTAAAACATAACCTCTTCCATTCTGCCGAGAAATATGACCGATCCAGATACCTCACCTCGGGGCAATCATCAAAACGGCATTAAAAGCCCGTTCCACCAAACATCCAATCCAGCGCTAGTTTTATTATGCCCCAGAAGATGTTCAGAAGGGGAATAAAAGGGAGGGAAGTTGAAGGGCACAGAGGTGCGGAGGTTTAACAGCAGAAAGGGGACTGAAAGAGTGGGGTGGGCATCAAAGAAGTATTCATACGCAGCGTACAAAAAGAGCGGACAAATATACACATTCAAAGGTAAACTTTGGCTGTATTCCCTTGATAAAGGAAAGTTCTTTTTCGTGCAACGTAACGAAATAAACGGAAAGTTTACGTATAGTAAAGCCTTCACCACCTTAATTAGTAAAATTAAATAACTTACATCCCTAACTAAAACGTAAAAGTACGATTGTAATAAACTATGAAAGAAACGATGAATCATAGCANCTTAGTAGGTTGTAAAACCTACGAAAATCCCAAAGGAATTATTATTATACTACTTTTCACACTTGTTATTTATTTTTAATTATTCCTACATGCTTCTGATTCATATTACATTCTAAGGCTATTCAGAATTTACTTTTGATTATGATTTGCACTTTGTTTATTATGTTTAGTAAAATTTTTATTGTCATCATCATCATCATCACCATCAATATCATTATTATTATTAAATAAAAAGTTTCAAGTTGGCTATTTTCAAATGGCAACACTTTTTCGCTGCATACAAACAGTAATACTGTAATAAAATTGAAAATATATTGAATGTCATAGCATTTTATAAAGAACGACATTGCTCACCATTCAAATGGATTCTATGTACCACCACTCATCGCTATATTCTTTAAATAATAATAACTAAAAACGGTCATAATATTAAGACTTCTCTATGGAAACTCTCTCTTCCCATTCTTAAGGTCAGTGATTTTCTCGGGGGGAAACGGACGTGAAAAACGTCTGACAGGACCGGGACTCGAACCCGGATCTTCCACATTCCGGGAGGTTGATACAGCCAATTGAGCAATCGTACCAGAACAATTACTAGTCTATTACTACTAGAGTAGTGCGCCCTTTGCGGGCAAGGGCGAGTGGTTTGTCTAACTAGACGCACGACTTAATGTGCAAATGAAACCTTTCAATCATTTCCTCGGTGAATAATTTCAAGGACAAAATAATAATTTAGCTCGAAAAATTTTAGAATCAAAGGGTTCATCAAAACATTGCCTTTATCTCCTATTTTGCACCTATTACATGTATAAGACAGTATATTAAGAAGTATTTTCGTCGAATAAATAGATTTATATTCTATTAATATTAGCTATCTAAAACAGAAATACAGTTGTTCAATCTTTATGTTGAGTTATTTTATTTTCTTGGTTAATAACATACAAACAAATGACCTTTTTAAATGTTTAAATTGGCTTATTTTTGGCGTGAATTAAATATAACCTCGACTAGAAAATTCGACAATATCCTTCATCGAAACAAAAACATTAAAACAAAATTAAAACATTTGGATTTGTCATTCACGAAGAAAAATTACGATTGGAAAACTGTATCGGAGGGCATGCTATCAAATACCACAAATTTAGATTTGAATGCGAATAATGATAAATTTCGGAAATTCAGCATTCGAGTATTTACTAATTTCTTTTTTTAATGTATTTATACTCAATAATCGACTCAACGACGTTTTAATGCAATTATGTTTTCATTTCACAGAAATTAGTAATCACTTGGACAACGAGAGTCTCTTTCCATCATGGTTAACTTTTGGCATTGTATAAAGCAGCTACTTAACTTAGTAAAGTTAGTTTATCTTAACATGTTTTGGTAGAGATTAAAAAAGATTTAAAGCNGCAAAGCCATTCCTAAAAGATTAGATCAAATAGTTCCATGTATCATTCTTCGATTTATTCAGGCGTTAAATACACGCAAGGTTTTAAACGTAACCAATTACAGCGGAAAAGGATAATTTCCGACTTTTTCGGAATTTTCAAATTCGGAACGTGTAGAGGTCGTTGCAGTAAGCCATTGAGAAGAATGATTAACATTGTAATATTGTTTTTTGTAGTTTCCACGACAAATACTGTTTTTGTAAATCTTTCATAACAAAATGACGTGCGCCTTTTCGGCTCACTAACTAAAAAAGGAAAAAAGTTGATAAAAGTGTAGCGGTCCTGCTACCATACCTTGATGAATGAAATATTTATCTTTTGTCTTCTGGTACGGCATTGAGAAAAATGTATCTTTTTTACACTTTTGTCTCAGTCTTGTTCATGGCTGTGATGATATGAAAGCTACTGAAGTATGAGTCATGCTGAATAATGGTATTAATTAAGGAGTCCCCTTATGCAATGTGACGAAAAGTGATACTCGTAGAGTCATTGTACTTCTCTAACGTGGGCTTGTTCTGCTTATAGCATTTTGGTTCAGCGAGGAAAGCAAGCGCAAACTACCTCACTACTCATGTTGCCTAGTAAGCCTCATTTCCCTCTCCTAGCTCTACGTAAATGATGGCAGAGGGGATGAGGTCCCAACCGGCCTTCGGGCTGAATACTTTACAGACAAAAGTGTAATAAACTATCTTGTGACCCATACCACGACAATTTTGAAGATCCTTAGGATAAAATCGGAAGAAAGATGTTGTCCCACATGCCTTAGAGGCTTAAGGATTCAAACCTGAGTGGAGGCATTGATTTTCGTTGCAAACGTTCTGAATATTAGCCTGGCTCTCGAATGGTGACCTAATTCTTGGTGCGTTCCGGCTAATAGGAGTAACTAACATCGCTGACGTTGCAACCCTCATGGATCAATTATGAGTGGCAGTAAACAAAGGAATACTCGTGGAATCTTTGTAGTAACACTGCATCCTGGGATTTCTCATCGGCAGGATAAGGCGCTTATGACCAAGTTGGCAGCAATCAATATATTTGCTGTGATTCTTCCGTAAATTGACCGTTTCCTGTTCTATTATTTACGATTATTCTATTGACAAATTGACTCCAAACAAACTGAATCCATTGATAACCAAACATTCGTGTGCTACATATTATTCACCAATGTCGTATGTTTCAGTACTTAGACGTACTTAGGATTTTCAGTAATTAAGCTTTTCACGTCTTCCTTCTTGTGGGTGTTTACCTGTAGGGTTTTATTATTTTCCTAAGTGCAGACTTGCGCTTTCCTTGTGTAATGATTCCTTCTTATGATGGCCTTTTCCCTTTTACTGATCCCAAAAACTCTTTTTTTTAATCTTTCTATGACATACGGTTATATGAAAGAAGAGACTATCTACTCTCAATCTCTCCCTGAAATAAAGTCGTTTATTATTATTACATGAGCATATGATTCCCTATTTTTGAGCATATGATTCCATAGATAACCTGTACGTTGACTTTTAATGTAAAATTAGGCACCTCCTGATGATCCCTATTTGACTCAGGAGGACCTTGCTACTGAAGATTATATTTTTTGTTTTATTATTCTTACTAGCTCCTGGTTCAGATTCACATTCTAAGGCTATTCAGAATTTACTTTTGATTATGATTTGCACTTTGTTTATTATGTTTAGTAAAATTTTTATTGTCATCATCATCATCATCACCATCAATATCATTATTATTATTAAATAAAAAGTTTCAAGTTGGCTATTTTCAAATGGCAACACTTTTTCGCTGCATACAAACAGTAATACTGTAATAAAATTGAAAATATATTGAATGTCATAGCATTTTATAAAGAACGACATTGCTCACCATTCAAATGGATTCTATGTACCACCACTCATCGCTATATTCTTTAAATAATAATAACTAAAAACGGTCATAATATTAAGACTTCTCTATGGAAACTCTCTCTTCCCATTCTTAAGGTCAGTGATTTTCTCGGGGGGAAACGGACGTGAAAAACGTCTGACAGGACCGGGACTCGAACCCGGATCTTCCACATTCCGGGAGGTTGCTACAGCCAATTGAGCTATCGTACCAGAACAATTATTAGTCTATTGCTACTCGAGTAGTGCGCCCTTTGTGGGTAAGGGCGAGTGGTTTGTCTAACTAGACGCACGACTTAATGTGCAAATGAAACCTTTCAATATTTTCCTCGGTGAATATTTTCAAGGAAAAAATAATAATTTAGCTCGAAAAATTTTAGAATCAAAGGGTTCATCAAAACATTGCCTTTATCTCCTATTTTGCACCTATTACATGTATAAGACAGTATATTAAGAAGTATTTTCGTCGAATAAATAGATTTATATTCTATTAATATTAGCTATCTAAAACAGAAATACAGTTGTTCAATCTTTATGTTGAGTTATTTTATTTTCTTGGTTAATAAAATACAAACAAATGACCTTTTTAAATGTTTAAATTGGCTTATTTTTGGCGTGAATTAAATATAACCTCGACTAGAAAATTCGACAATATCCTTCATCGAAACAAAAACATTAAAACAAAATTAAAACATTTGGATTTGTCATTCACGAAGAAAAATTACGATTGGAAAACTGTATCGGAGGGCATGCTATCAAATACCACAAATTTAGATTTGAATGCGAATAATGATAAATTTCGGAAATTCAGCATTCGAGTATTTACTAATTTCTTTTTTTAATGTATTTATACTCAATAATCGACTCAACGACGTTTTAATGCAATTATGTTTTCATTTCACAGAAATTAGTAATCACTTGGACAACGAGAGTCTCTTTCCATCATGGTTAACTTTTCGCATTGTATAAAGCAGCTACTTAACTTAGTAAAGTTAGTTTATCTTAACATGTTTTGGTAGAGATTAAAAAAGATTTAAAGCTTTGGGTTAAACCATCGGGCTCGCAGCAATTTTAATCGAAAATTGCTTAGATAATTTGGCTAAGGGAAACAAAACTAAAGGAGACGAAAGCATTACATATCTATATCGTTGAGAAAAGGAATGAGAAATAAAATTAGTCCACGAACGTTAATTTTATTAGAACCACTACAAAGAACGTGCCCTTTAAATTAACTCGCCGATAGAGACGAAAATTATTCAGACATTTGCTCTCGTGTTCTTCATGATTTGCTTTTGGTGTTTCGAAGAATGCCTAATTAATTTTATTCTTAAGAAATGAAAAGCTAACAAAATGGAACATTTCGAAAGGTTCCAGAAAAACATTCAACGCAGCATTTAATTAAAAGTTCTAATAAATACCTTTCAGAATATATATTTTCGCAGCATTTAATTAAAAGTTCTAATAAATACCTTTCAGAATATATATATTCTTCAAATGCCGAGAGGATAGTGAGCAAAATTAGTGGCGCTTTTATATCAAAGAACATATGAAATTCTTTCAGAGAAATTATTTATAAAAGCTTTTCTCTTCTTGATTATTGTTTCACATTAGGGTAGTTTCAAATTGACTTGTGGGGAAAGCATTTTCAGAAACCACAAATAATAATTAATTTATTTTGTTAAATTATATTTACCCAATATCAAAGCAAATACGAGAAGCCTTTCACGTGATCAATAGCAGTATAGTAATAATTCTGATATACCTTTTTAATTGGGTGATTTATTACGATTACTTACACGGTTAATTGTCAAATGTTATTAGTTTGTTATATGACCACGTCCAAAAACATTTTGACGACCTTGTACCATGGTAATCCAAAAAAAAAAATTCCTCCAAGAAGGTAGTGCAATGGATGCTTTAGGCATTTATATGACAAGATTATATCTCGGTCGGTTACAATTTTTGGATCTTAGGAGATAAAGTTAAAGGAGGTATACTCGAAAAACACGTTTAAGCATCTAAACTGATACCCTAAAAGCTACCTTTCGGCGTGTGGCAGGGAGTGTGAACACCGAGCAATCGAGTTACTGCTTTAGCTTACTGTTGTCGAGTATCGTTTACGGAAGGAATAATCCCCTAAAAAGACTTGTCCTTGCATCTATTTCTCTTATTTAACGCTCGTTATCGGATTGGTGGAAGTAACAATATCATACCATAACACAGCATAATACCGATTATGTGTTCCGCAAGTGTACTTTCTCTAAATTTATCAAGAAATCGCAGCCTAACTTCTAATCTCCTTTCTTTCAAGGATTCCAAACCTGGGTCGGAGAGCATTTTCGCAACCCTTCCTTTCTTATCGTAGCAGTTTATGACAATCGCATCGCCTTGCGCTGCACTTTCTCGAGTTCGCGGGTACACGTTTCATCCGCCGGATCCCTTATACTCGTCGCATATTCCAGATGGTACCTTACCAAGGTACAATAATGCTGCCCTCTAACTATTTAATCACATCTATCAAAAACGTGATTTATAATGTTTTTAGCTGCTTTATCCTAATTTTTCGGATGTGTAGACCGGTTTAAGTAATTTGTGAGAGTGATTCGGATATATTCAACTGATTCGACTACATCTATATTCATTCCACTAATTTTGAACAGAATTTGAAAGGTCGGCTATTTCAAAAATTTCTTAGATTATTCATTCAAAATTACTTATATAAGAAAGAAAACCGAGAAAAATGCCCACATTATCTGTTTCCCTAATTTTTCACGAAAAAGTTGACGTTACTGACTCAAACCCAGCTAATTCACTTTTTAGGATATTTAAACCATTATATTGACACGCAAAGTATTACCGCTACTCTATCCTCGACGTAGCGAACTTTATCCTTTAGTACTATCCTAAGAGAGTTATTTCTAATCATACCACGAAGGCGATAAAAGTAGCCAAGGATTTTTTTTCTTTGATCGGTGATGTAAATGAATCTAAGGACAACTTTGTATGTAAATATTCTCCTGTACCGGCGATGCCTCGTCAGGCAGCTTAACAACTTGAACAATCCCATTCTCCCCACACCCTGGTCTTTTGAGCCTCCCCACCCCATCCCTCCCCATTTCACCCCTATTCAGACGAACCTCATCACTCAGTCCGGAAGCCGGGAGGATTGGGGAAGCGGGAATAGGAAGCGGGGATGAGGGATGATGGATTTATGAGAGCGCATAAGAGTGGGGAGTTAGGTCGGGAAGTGCGTAGCGGAAATTTTTCGGTTCGGTTCCAGGGCGGGTTTCCTAAGGCGGGGGAAGGTTAGAAATCAGGTGCGAGAAAGAGGAGATTGGGCGGGATTAGCGAAGAATTCGGTGGGATTGCTTTCAAGATGGGATTTTTGGAAGCGGAGGAGGTGCGGTGCGACTGGAGGATGAGGGTGATCATGCGTGAAGGGGTGCATATTGTTACGGATTGGGATGAGAAATGTAACGGTATCATCCGATGAAGGGAATTGCGCAGAGGAAAAGGAAAGAAATATCGCCAGTACAAATACGAATAAATTTAAGACCGATGAGTGCCCTCCGGCACAAACGCACTCTGCACCCACATGGTACAGGATCATACTACAAAACCAAAGTAATTTCAACCGAAGTAACTTATCCAATTCCAACTCTTGAATACATTTCGAAAACGAATAAGAAGATATATTGAGTTCGATAACAGAGGAACCGCCGAGGAACATGAAGATCTAAAGTTTAAAAGTTTAAAACACGCTCAGTCTCATGATTGGAATCTCCAAAGAAGCGGATTCCAGTCACTGAGGAAAACGGAAATGGAATAAAAAGGGAAACTTCGATATAGAATTTGAAATTGCAGTTTCCAATTTCCAAAAATTACATTGAGGATCATGTATAAAAAATGCGGAAGAATGTATCTTACACACATAAGTTTTCCACCTTTCGGTAGGTACATATTATTCAATGCCATTTCACACCCAAATATCTAACAACTTTCGCTTTTGTCTTCCCCTCTGCCTTTTCTCTTGCATTCTATCTTCAATTGCATTTTTATATCTTACTACACAGATTTCAGTACATAGTCCGTTTTTAAAACATTACATACGTTAATAGTGCCTTAGGTTTTAATTTCATCACTTATTTTCTGAACAAATAGGAAAAAATATGAGAGATAATTTAATGAATAAAAAATAGATTTTTCCGATATTTATCCACACTTCTCTCACTTCGAAATAAAAAAGGAAACGACGGTCCTCGCCCTAATCCACTAACGTTGTTATGGTAAGGAGAGTGATTTCTATCCATAAGCATTCATCCAAGAATAGATGAATGAAAAACGAATAGAATAGGATATTTTTTTATTTATCTACTCATTTTATTACATAAATGTTGATATCCCGAATACTTATACAAATACTCAAATATACACGAGTAATTACATGAAAGATGAAAAAAATTCCCCTTCGTATTAATCAGAATCAAATGGTTAAGATTTCAGAAAAGAATTTATGATTGTCATGTCACATTAAGATTCTAGTCTTACTAGATACTAGTTACGTGATATTCGTTCACTTAACAGAGTTCAGTAAACAAAACTTCAAAGAATATTAGGGATACCATCAAAACACTTTGCAATGCAATAAGCTATCACAAAAAACTGTTATTCATCGATTTGTTCATTAAATTGGGAGAGACATCGTATTATTCTCCCCATTCTCTCCGTGGGTGTTTTCCTGCAGTGAAAAATTTTTTTCAGTGATAAAGAAATTAATTTTTTTACTTCGCAAAGCCATGATTTTCCTCCTTTTATTTTTATTTTCACTAATTGTAAGATCGTTCAAAATCTGTATAGTTTGTAGTTCTATATCTTATGATTAATTTTTAACTATCGTGTTACATAACCGTATTTTTACATTATTTTCACAAGGGTCGAATGAAAGATGGGACACGCTGGTCCAAATTTCACACAATTAAGACGATTGTATAAATGCATTATTGTAAAAATATTACGCAAGCAATATATTCTGGTAACAAACGAATAGACAATGAAATTTTGCTAGAGAAGATTTTCTGTTTCAACAATATTTAGGCCAGAATTTCACTCAGATGAATTGGAATTCACCCTTAATTTTTCTCGTTCGTGATTTCATAGTGATGACAGAGGCTTGTTAATGAAGTCGAGGATATTGAAAATATAAAATGGATGTAAAATGATCAATCATTGATTTTAACAACGGCTGGTTGATGGACCACTTCAACGAACGATTTTTTTCCTTAGGACAAAGAGAGAGTATTTTCACTGCGCATCCGCTTTCATAGATGGCTTGCTGCCATTTCGCTTGCTTCATTAAGGCCGAATTTTAGGGAGGAATTTGTGCAGATAATTAAAGCTGCGGAGATAACAGTGGATAATGGCATCGGGAACTCATTATGGGAACGATTATACTCGAGTGGAGAAAAAGGACCCAATTAGAATACGGCATCTCCGATTCTCGATAATTGCTTACTTAGTGAATTGACATTTCTAAATTCCCGTAATTGACAAATTCTGCCAAACAAACGCAGCCTTTAGAGGTAATGACTTAAGGTACTAAACGTGAGTAACTTTCAGTACTAATTGCTTGTTAACTGAACGTCAAAACAGAAAAGGTCAAACTTTAGTAAAAATCCTCATTCCTCTGAGCTGATTTCCTCATGGATAAAGTGGGTTAAAATTAAAGTGGGTTAAAATTCTGCGATAAAAAGAAATGCTATCAACCAAAATGCGATCAACTTTTATTTTTTTAAGTTGGTAATATAAACGTTAATTTTCGCATGAACTATTACTTCATTTACACGCATCTAAGTACGTTGTAGAATAGAGATTCTATTGTTTTATTATAATTTCCTTAACGAATATTGTATAAATGAAAAACCTAATATGAATATTGAACAGCTGATGAAATATCATTTGCGTAACCTTCTTAAAAAAAGAAAAATTTCAAGTTGTAATTTATGCTTTCCTGAATTTCCTATCCTAGATCAGTGGTACCCTAACATCTAAAGTCAATCTTCTCAAGACAGCCATGTCTAATCAAGTTGCAAAGAACCTGCTATTCGAACCTATATTACATTATAATTTGTGAACAAGAAAATATGTTGAGAAGGGAGAGAATATTATATTACGTAACAGCAATAAAAAATTAAAAATCAGCAATCCAATTTTAATTAATTAGTCAATTTTTAATTGGTTTGACATTTGATTAATCATTTCATTAATTGATCAATCGCTGTGGGCAACATCAGTTAACAAATTATATTAATAAAGAATAGTAGACGGTAATTAATAACGTTTAGAATCTATAAGGAAAAGAAACATGGCTGGGTTAATTAGTTTTGAGAAAAGCTCCAATAAACCCGTAGTCTTAAAGCAAACCATTAGGAAATTCCAACCAGCAAAGGCTAGGGTTTTCAGTGGTTGCCCTTTGCAAAGTATTATTCCCGTATTTCGGCAACTACGTATCTATCTGCAGAAGAGAACTGTTGTCTTATTTCCTGAAGAATTTTGGAGCCTTTTTAGCGCTATCTAAAAACGCTAATGATTAAAATCCTTTTATTCTTGATTACGACTTCGCAGCACGGGTATGGGAGAAACGCTCTGACTCCTAAAATCCACGAAATGTAAAATTTCGACAACTTTTGGGAACGATTAGAGGGGTTGGGATTATCATATGCTGAATCCGAATAACACCACTCGTTTGTCTTCAAATTTCAGGTTGGAGAGAGAGCTTACTCACCCTTCCCCGCCGCCTTTTCGGCTCAGCCTCGTCTTCAGCATCAGCTTCCCCATCTGCATCTCCATCCCACAGCGCCTATCATCAGTCAGGATGCCACGATGGAAGCGACGTAGGCGCAGAGGTGAGTAGAAAAACCTACGAAATTTTTTATTAGGAAATGTATGTTTTTATGCGATTTAAAGAAATATTTTCGGTAAAACTGCTTTCTGCGAGGATTTCTTTAGTATCTTAGGGCAAAGAAGATTTGAATAAGCTGTCAAGCGTTGATTAAATTTCCAAATGCCACGATGGAAGCGACGTAGGCGCAGAGGTGAGTGGAAAAACCTACGAAAATTTTTAATTAGGAAATATATGTTTTTATACGATTTAAAGAAATATTTTCGGTAAAACTGCTTTCTGCGAGGATTTCTTTAGTCTCTAAGGGCAAAGAAGATTTGAAGAAGCTGTCAAGCGTTGATTGAGTCTCCAAATGTCAGTAAAGGAATTGCCATGAAAACTTTAAGCACCTCTACGGGTGATATCATGATTTGAAAAATAACATTTGAAATAATAAAATTTGGATGAATAAAAAAAGATGTCGATAATAAATAGAATAATGCTAGAAAATAAGAACCAAAACTAATCTTTGCGAAAATAGTGAAATAAACTATTATAATGAAGATGCGATAGGCACAGCTCAATTCAGACTCGAAGTTGCATCAGAGAGAGGTTTATTGGACGATCAGCAATTTGCGCTTGCGTATTTATGCTCGGGATTATAAAAGAATCACGGCTCGTATTTCGAAATCAAGTTCGCGTCTAGAGATCGAAATGGAGTGAGAAAAGAGTTTTCCTAAAAAAATAAGGGTAAAATTTACATTGAAGACAAACATAAATAATACTTCTACCTTTACCACAATATACTTATTTAACGACCATGGTCTACTACGACCAACCACCATGGCTACACCTGAGGATGATCCAATGGGTTGAAACCATGACCGATCAATACAAATATTCTGTGGTAAAGGTAGAAGTATTATTTCTATTTTTCTTCCAGATGGAAAGCTACCACATAGTCGAGGCCAAGCTATTGGATTCTGTAAAATACATAATTAAGTAGTTGACTGACAGTTGTGAATCGAGCAGCAACAATTTTGCAGTGAAGGTTGATAAGAATATGTTGTACTCGATAAAGAGAATTCGCTTATCCATGAATCGAATGTGCATTTCGAAAAACCACAAATAGGATTCGATCAGACGAAAATATAACAACAGAAAGAGGAGTAGATGCAATTTGTGATACAACTCTGGAATTCAAAAAGTCTCATTTGCATTTAATTTCGAAGCCTTGTCCTTAAACAAACTAAATAATTACGTTAATGCTGAAACAAAGTGAATTTCAAATATGCGATGAATTATTTGAATAGTTAATCAATTAGCACAGTATTAATCACATGGAGATCCGTAATAAATTACTACAGGATTAAATAAAACCACACAGCTCTTCGTAACATCCACCAAGCTTTTACTTAATTGACAATTCACATAATTTGGGTTAGATGGAAGAGGATACTTTCAGTCTTAATCTCGCCCAGATAAAGAAGATTTATTACTATAATTAAATACCTACATTAACATACATTAAGTAAACACTTGGTGGAAGTTACGAAGAACTGTGTGGTTTCATGTTATTTTAGGTCATGGCTTTCAACGATGTCCGGCCAACTGTTAATGATTTTATAAATTACTTTATTCGATTTATACTGAAGTTATTAATAACATTTTCAGAATTCAGTAAATGGTAATTATACAAATAATGGTGTATGCTTCCTTCAATTTGGATGTATGTATAATGAGACCACCTATAAAAATAAAATGCAGGTTACTTGAACTAACTATTATTATCTCAAGAAAAGAGCGAATTCATTTTCAAATTTATTCAACTCCGTAATTTTTTATTTTGTACAAATTTAAAAATTTAGTTATAGTCAAGTATGAAAAACCCAATCACAATCATAGAGTGCGAAATAAATTGATTTTATGATTTACAAATAATCATAATGCTGGTAATTATGGAAAACTTATACTGTACAACAATTAATTCTTCACCTTTGCATAGTTATAAAATTTTAAAATATGAAATTCTGAAAATAGAAGAAAAGCCAATGATGATTAATTTTTAAAATTTTCTCAGCGTTCCACTTAGAGACCATTTCCTCTCTTCCGAGATGGATTTTCTGATAATTGAAAAACACTGCTGCTAACAATTTCCTAAAATGCTTTCAAACTTTCCCTATTAACGAAGCAGAGTATAGCTACAGCGCGGCACGGCTTTTAATTGATTAATGGATTTATACTTCATTAGTCAACTTTCATTAAAAGAAAATGGACTAGGAACTCGCCTAGCGATGAGGAGACGACCTCCAATGGAAAATACGTTAGACTAGAGTTTCAGTGAAGCTCAGTTACTTAGAAAAAAAATAAATTTTAAACTAGTGGAGCTCAGTTACTTAGAAAAAAATAAATTTTGAACTAGTGAAACTCGATACTTATTATGTCTGACACCTGCGTCAAGTTTTCTTACCTTGGAATCTTACTTATTTCTATGCTCCGTTTCTGATTAGACTGTTCTTATTCTTACTTCTGATGATAAATCTCTGCAGGTGATAGACGTGAATTTCAATTCATGTTCTGAAAACGTTTCAGTAACAAATAGTAATAATATGCACAGTCTATACTGTCTACTATAGTAGCTCCCCAGGTTTATAGTTTCATTTTGCCACATTAGCTTTGGAAAATAATCCTGGGACTACACACAATCTCCAATAGTTTTAAGTATTAAATTCATTTAGACTTGTTACTGATTTATGTACAGTTTTAAAATAATGTTTTATAACAGAGTTAAATTTATTAAATGGTCTTCGAACTCCACCAAAGTACCTTATTTGGCACTCCAGCTGTCGATCTCATAACAAGAAACTTGAATGAAAGGGTAATGAAAGAATAGATTTTTCCGTGGTCAAAAACCAAACAGAATTGATGGAAGGGCCACGTGCCTCGGGGATTGGGTATTCCTGACCTAAATTTTTCGTATAACGAACTTGAAGCAAATTGAAAAAGCCTTCTAAAGTATCGATAAAAATTAAATATGTAACCACTATTTACTCTTAAATTGTTGTACTTTCCCTCTTACTGAAGAGGATGTCTCATTATTTCCGATTTAAAAGTCAGAACAACAGTTTTCGAGAGAAAGAATGCGCCAACTTTAATTTGAAAACTGAAGAGAATTCGATCCCAGAATGAGTGATAATCAGAATCGTTGGCAAAAGGTAATTAAATCACATGTGAATTCTAAGTAATTTAAAATATCATACGGATACACTTCAAACCAATCTGCTTTAACAGTTACACTGAAATTTTTCTGTATTTAACAATACCAGAACCTATCTTACAACCTATCTTACCAAAATTTATTTCTATTAGTATGAAAACATTTTACTACTTTATTCAAACAAAGGAGCTATTAAAATAATTACCGATTGCGAAAACACGGAAAAAATAGTAATAGTTTCTCTTTTTATCTTAATGAGAATTGGTTTCAAAGGAGAATGAGGCTTGAAACATACAGTATATATATTTTTAATGTCACTGCTTCCAAATTTAGTCTCGATCTAATTCAAANAATTTAGTCTCGATCTAATTCAACAATATAGAAAAGAACAATTACATTAGTGCTACAAATTAAGGGCCATCTGGCCGTTTCCATCAGAATTCACAAATAATGTCCTTTTTTCGATTGATCATGTCCCGCAAAATTTTAAATCTTATTCGTACTTTTTTCTCTTACATCTTAAAGAAAGTAGACATTGGAGAGAGAAATAAATTACAGTCCACACGTTACATTAATTCCGGAAATTCCACCCCCGCGAAAAATAATAAATTAACACCCCGGGCAACACGGGAATCTCATTTCGAGGACCTATAAGGCGCAATTATTCACAATTTTAGAAACCAATAAATACGGCGTGCCACCGTTAACGGCGAAATTCCGGCTAGAAACTCATTAAGCTCGCATCGATCATAATCGAAAAAGAAACATTATTCCAACCCCTCCCTCGGAAACACGTCCTGTCTCCCTACATTAATAACGGGAATGAGACTTAGTTTATGGAGTGTTTAACGACACAATGAACTCTCCATTAACGGCGAGTTAACGGGGATGAGGAATAGTCGATGGACCAAACCATGCACAGATGAGACGGTAAATTTCCAGGGGAACGCGCTCAATTTACGACGCCGCTCGGGATGGAAAACGAGAAGAGGAACTCGCGGTTACTCCGGCGGTTTTCCCTCCCTCCGAACCCGCTCAAAAAGGAAAAACTGACATCCCCCTCACCTCGGCCTCCCCGAAAACCCCCAAGTTTTGCGTCAGACACACTCGTCGGCTAATTCCTTCGGTCATGGCCTGCGGCTTAATTGGAGGGGGAAGAGAAATGGGGCTTGCGTCGGTGTGTGCCCCTCCATGGCACCGGAGGCGACGAAGGGTCGGGGGGCGGATTGGATGTGGGGGCGGTGAACGATGCTAGTGTGGAGAGGATGGGATTATCTGCGGGGGATGCGAGATAGGAATGCGTGTTCTGCGTGTTGGATGATGGGGTGGGACAAAGCAGGCGAACGTGCCCACAGAGTTGCCCTCCGGCGGACAGAATCCATTACTTCCACTTCTCGGAGCCTTGCAGAATTGCACCGGTCCTCCCTGTCTCTTTGATTTTCTCGCTCCTCTTTTTTATCTCGTTCTTTGTCTTCCCGAAGGTGGGTTCATTAGAAGATTTAACTGCCGTCGAATGAGGGTATTCTTTCAAGTTTTGGGGCCATTCCGTTGAGGGATTTTGGTGTGTAGGGAAAGACGGTTGAGTAACCTGCGATAGGTTTCCTTGGTATAAACTGGAAAGCTACACTTCCTTTATAAAAAAATAGAAATATTTCACCAATACCAATAGTAAAAAAGGCATACATCAACTGAGCATTTTATTTCGTTCGAGTAATCTCATTTTCTTTAGTGTTTATCTATTGTTGTCTGCAAAATAATGTTTATAATGGATTACATGCTTTGTTTGTATTACTTACTATGTATTTATAATTTGTATATAGTGTAATATACGCATGTGTTTTGGTTTAATTTATACTATATATTTGTATGTTTGTTCTTCTTACACATTTTAGCTATTTCTATATGTAGGCTTGTGAGAGATTTTTTTTAAACCCCTTCTCAGTGCTTTTTCTTACTGTCTATAATTATTCCATAAGTAACTATCACTTTTCTCACATACTATTCTATTTACCCACATATATCCTACTTTTTACTAGCTATTTAACAACTGAATTAAGCTTCACCGAGTCAGGCGTGTTATTTTAGAAATCCATAATTGAAAGACACTCAGAAAATGGTACTTTTTCTACAAGATTTTTTATTTAACAAAAAACAGCACACGACCGGTTTCGATGCATTATTTCACCAAAGGGTGACGATAATTCGTCTAAACCGGTCGTGTGATGCTTTCTGTTATTTGTTAAATAGAAAAACTTGTGGTAAAAGTACCATTATCTTTCCATCTGAATTAAGAAGGGTTAGATGTTAGAGGAGACTTTTTAGTCTCAGTCTCGCCTGAATAAAGATGATATATTTTCATTTCATTGATGGTATTTTCAAGATTAGATTTAAATATATGAAAATATAAATATCCTTTTAAAAGCATATGTCTGCAAAGAAGATTTAACCTGGTAATAACTCTGCCTACTAATAGCAAGATTTAGGTACGTAAGAAATGTTTGAAGAACACACCAGATCCGTATGACATGGTATGAAAGTCCAAAATGTGTTAACAGAAGCAAAAAACATTAACTTCTTTCACATTAACCATCGACATGCGCTACGTTACTGTATGGAGATTATTTTTGTGTAATTGAAGTATTTAACAAACTTTCACTTGAAAGTTATTTTAAACATCGCAAAAACTGAACGTTCTCCGCGGAAAAGTTTTTGCGTCCACGTGCCATTGCTAAGATGTAAATTATTTTAAGGAAAACGAGTAAAAATCAATTCTCTTTAAAACTAGACAAAGCTAGAGGAGTGTTCCCATTTTCTTTTCTCCCACGGCTAACCCAATTAATGAAGGCATTTATCCAAACGAATGAGAGGTTTTCCGGAATTTCTGCACGGAAGGAGTGTGAAAGTTTGTGATTCGAGGTCGTTAGTGAAGACGTGATTTATTTTATGGGTTATTTTTAAGAAGAGAAAAGTTTTGCGCGGAAGGAATTGATGGAGGAAACTATTTTACGACGTAACATTTTAATGATAGAATTTTGAAAAGATGGAATCTTAAGCGTCGCTTCCCATAACATTCCGACGGCGAAAAAAATAATTTCAATAGTATTCTTTCCTTTCTCTTATTCTTAATCTTTTCTTATTATTGGGAATTAAGTATTTCTACAATTGTGTTGGTAATTTAGATATTTATATGACTACAAAGAATTTAGCGAGATTTTTCGTATGGATTGGAAATTAACTTGGGAGTATTACCTCATCGTGAACAATATGTGCAAACATCCGGTAGTAAAAGTGTCATATTCTTCATGCTATGACAGTTAGTCCGCGCATTAAAATGAAGCGATTTCAGTGCAGAATTACCTCTTTGGGATCAAAAAAAATAACCTCACGCCTGGGGCACAAACAACTGCTACACAATTACAATTATTCGGCAATTAAAGGCTAAGTTAGCAATTCGCGAGAGTTACATTGATTCAGCATATTTTTACACATTTGCGGAACTGTTTTGAAAACAGTTACGTTGCAGTTAATTAGTTTCTACAAACGATTGCTCATGCTTTGGTAAATTGACTCCGGTAATTATAATGCAGCCTAGAGCTAAGCAGAGTTGTATCCCAGTTTATTATTCAGCCCACTCCTTGAAAATATAGGAAAGATAACGTTTAGAAAAAATTCCAAATTATTAATTAAATGTCGGGAGGAGGGATACATTTCCTAATTATTTATTTATTTATCAAATACAGTATATAAATGTCGATTTAATGAGTTAACGTAACAAGTACAACATCAAAACAGCAAAATAATTGATAAAAAAAGTGTAATAAACAAAAGAATAACAAAAGAAAGTAGTGACAGCAATTACATTGATCTGGTCTGAGTTATACCTAATTTTATAAATGTCCCTTAAATAAGGAAAAAGGATCAACAGAACGAGGAAAGAAGAAAGAAAAGGGAACGCTTGATAAGAGAGATTATAGGTTATACCTAATTTTATAAATGTCACTTTAATACGGAAAAAGGATCAACAGAAAGAGGAAAGAAGAAAGAAAAGGGAACGCTTGATAAGAGAGATTATGGGTGTGGTATAGTGTGACAGAGATGTCAAACGGGTAGATCTGTTAGGAACACGATAATTGGATAATTGAGGAGAGAGGTTAAGAAAGGACAATCAGAAGGGGAATTTAGCAGTGAATATAAGAAGGTAATATGTATTAAGTATAGTAATAAGTATTAGAAAATAGTACAGTAATACTTGAAGCTTGGCAAGGAGAAGAATCCTTGATTATCACAATTCTAGGAAAAAGGTTTGTCGTTCTGTCAGGAGGAGAGATGAGTTGCAGAGGATATAGACCAGATAGGAGAGCAGTAGGATAGAACAGGAAAGAAAAACGAGAAGAAGTATAATGGAAGAGCTAAAGATTCAGTAATGTAAGTAAAATGATAAAGGAGGCCTATTGCGTGATTATTTATTTCCATTATATGTTTAGAAAAAGAAAGCTTGGACTCAATAATCACGTTGATATACTTTTCGCTGCGTTTTATTCCTTGCAAATTAATTGCTCTCACTAAGAAGAAGCAGAAACATTCAGGAGGGTCTAATCAAAAAGTATCAAGTTTCCGCCACCATACTCGAGATTGACCCTAAACTACGCATCCGGACAATAACCGCAACCCGGAAATGTGACGGTATATCGCTGGAGTTAGTGAGCAGTCGAAGAGAATCGCAAAGGGGTTGAACGCGCATGGGGGTGAAACGTAAAGCTGGAGTAATAAGGGAAAGATACAGGAGAGAGAGGCTGTGCCGCTGTAATTGTAGTGAACAATGGGACGATGGAGAAAATGCCAAGTTCCGGGGAAGAGGAGAGGGGAAAAAGAATAGGGAGTGTGTGCGTGGGACAAGGGGAAGGCAAGTGGGGCCAAGCGGAGGTGCCTTTGAGAGGCCCTTTGGAAAAGACCCCAGAGGGCAAGAGAGGATGAAGTGGATGGGATAGGAGCAAAGCGAGACTGGGTAAGGCTATGACATGGGATGCTTTGAGGAAGAACGGTTTTGCAGATGGGGAGACAATTTTTTTTTTATCGTGGAGTTTCTTTAGGAGCAGCCCCTACGAGCCGGGCACGTAGGAGCTGCTCCTATCAGGGTTGAGTTTCTCGAACTGTAAACTCCAACCGTTTCCGCAAAATTCATTAATATTGATATTTTCAGTTATGAATGAAGTTAAGACATGTTTGAAAGTAAGGTTGTCTCCACTTACCAGAGCACATTAATCTATTACTAGGCTCTAGACCTTCACACGTGTCAATTTTTAATGAGTAATTTGGTCGTTGATGGCTTAAGTGCTAGAATAAGATATCATCCACAAACCATCAAAATTAAAACTTACTGCTAATATGCATATTTCGCCTCCTAAAGGGGCATCTTCAGACCAAGAACTCCAGTGGAGAACTGCCGCCGTCCTAGCGTGTCAGCGTCAATTTTTAATTACTATTGTTATCCCACACTACCAATCTTCCAATGTGTTCCGTCAAAATCTCAGTATTCATAAAGAGCCCCGTCAGAAAAAAGTTCGGGAAATTCTAAATCAGAATATGGTTTGGGATAAACAGAGTTGAAAAAACAGATCGAAAAGGTTCTTTATCATTCACCACTTCTTTAAAATGAACATCTTTCGGTTATATAAGACGGAAGAGCGTTCCAAAGTAGTAATTGGTGGAGCAGGGAATAGTATTAGAAGATGTACTATATTGCACACACTGCACTGAAATTCCCAGAACTTCCTTGAAAATTCAAAAGTGATTATAGCAAAATATAATAAAAGAATATTTAATTCAGAACTTGTACATACATACTATTCCACAAAATAATTTTATTTATTTTATTTTGTGGAATAGTACAAGTTCTGAATTAAATATTCTTTTATTTATTTATATTTTAACTATGTTATTCCACCAAGTATCGCTGAAGACCATTAATTTGATTATAGCAATATACAGGACTAGTTTACCAAATATAAATCAAATTTATTCAGCCGTATTCAATAATACTGGGAATTAAGAGTATTTCTTCAATAAATTTGTATCATTATTCCATATAAGTATGCCAGTATACCATCTGCAGTTAAATGGCTGGACTGACGCAAATGCGCCATTTTTAACAACTTGGGGTATTAATTTTCAGTATTCAAACGAAACGTGCTTATTTTAGTCAATGATGGGCAAACACCATCCAATGTTGTCCACATACAAGCAAATTACGTGAAAGAAAAGTCGCTTGATTTTTTCAGGTGGACGAAAAAATGTACAGCAGAAAAATTGTGGGTGGCACAAAAAAGCGGTGAAATGTAGAACCGGAGTGAGAAGCAGAAATAAAATAAATAAATCTCTTGTTTTCAGATGTGCCAGATGAGCATCACGTTCATCAAAAGGCCTTGTGTGCTTCTGTATCAATTACGTTTTCTCCATTTTAACGCTTTATTCAAATGAGAAATTCAAAGCCTATCGACGTTTAAGAGAGAAAGGCCGAGAGAGCGAGCGGAAAAAATTCTCGATACCTTTGATGAATTAAATCGAGCCAATAAATGCGCTATCGAATAGAGAACAGAGCTAGCGAGGAAAGATAAAAGCAAACTGAACATTGATAGAAAAAACAAATTTAACGACTTTGAATGGAATGCAAATGAGATCATTTGGTTTCCCTGGAACTATTCAATCAAGTAAGTAAATCATGCCATCAAATATAGGATTTCTGATAAAAGAGTTATTTTCCGAGTTCTTTGATGAGTAAAATAAACACGAAACGGCGATGCGTCTTTATGACCATTTATCCAGTACGCGTTTGAATGAATAAAGAGGAAATTAAAATCTACGGAGGCGGCCGAGATATTGCGGAAATTCATGATATTACACAGGTATGTACTTTTTCCACATATCTGTGTAACACATATAGAGGAAATTAGTGCAAATTATTCCTAGAGTTAACAATTTTGTGAAGCATTGAAGGAAATTAATACAAATTATTCCTAGACTTAACACTTTTGTGATTACATTAGTGCTGCAAATTAAGGACCATCTGGCATAACCGTTTCCATCAGAATTCACAAATAATGTCCTTTTTTCTATTGATCATGTCCCGCAAAATTTTAAATCTTATTCGTACTTTTTTCTCTTACATCTTAAAGAAAGTAGACATTGGAGAGAGAAATAAATTACAGTCCACACGTTACATTAATTCCGGAAATTCCACCCCCGCGAAAAATAATAAATTANGGAAATTAGTGCAAATTATTCCTAGAGTTAACAATTTTGTGAAGCATTGAAGGAAATTAATACAAATTATTCCTAGACTTAACACTTTTGTGAAGCATTATAGAAGGAGTATCATTTATTATTAATACTTGAAAAATCGGAAAAAACAACTTAATATTTATTATCTAAATTATGTGTAATTTTAAAGTGATTCAATTTCAGAAGTTTAATTATCTCATATTCTAAGCATGCAATTTATGCTCCACCTTTTTGAGGTAAATAATATTTTTTAAATCGGGCATGATCATGCTTAAAAATTAAGATAGTTTAGTATAAATATCTGCTTTTCGGTATTATTGTGCTAAATTCGTGTTTCTCGAGTGTCCAACCAGGTCCAATCAGGTGTGATACCCGATGCTGACCCATTTAGGGGACGAACTCAGTCGTCATCTTCACACTTTTACGATCAAGTTATTTACGTTGCTTTTAGAATTGACTTTATTAATAAGTTACGATAATGTAGACCTTAATGTAGATAAATGACCTTTGATTCTGCTAAATCCAGATGGGCAAGCTGTTATCTCTCACTAAAAACAGATAAATGTAATACTAATAATTAATCGTATTTTTTGGTAAGAGATTGAAACTAAAAGTCTCCTATTCCATGTAATACATGATGGATAAGATAAAAACAACAGGAACGACAATGAGGTGGGGTCTATGAACGTCAAAGTTGTTGTTACTTCAAAGACTGTTATTCACGGCAATAAAAGCAACCTTTTTATTATATTACTCCCATGGTCATAATTTTCATAGCGCATTGAACCATAACTTAATAAGCAACTTTCCCCAAGCCAGAATCGACTAACTTTCCCCTTAAAAGTAAGTATCACAACTTGGATAGTCTTAAGCTTATCACCTCCGGATGGTGCTTGGGTCCGGAGAATAAGTGGGGGGAGAAGAACAAGGGGTTGAAAAGGGTAAGAAAAAGGGAGAGGAAACAATACAGAGAATAATGCAGATTGCGATAGGGTGGTTGAATGGTAGTTGGGTCGGAAGAACAAAGGAACACTACCCCTCCACGATTCACTCCAAACCTGTTCTTCCGGGCTGAATTTTGCGTGCGCGTGGCCATTGTTACGAGAAATTCTGGAGCTGTGATCAGCGAAGGGGAGAAATGGATAGAATGCAGACCGAACCGCAGGGACAAGATAATTAGCGCAGAACATCTAAAGCTGTTCAATTGTACGCCAGAAGCTGTTAACCAGGACTACCTTCCCTCTATGTCCTTTGTTTCGGAGGCGAAACGTAATTGAGTTGTTAAAACTGCCATTCGAGATAACCAATTAATCCTTCATGAAAGCTGAAAACTGACACTTTTCGCTGGTTTTGAAAATCCAATTCGTACTTGATACGTGCGTTCAATCAGCTTGCCGAAAAGTTATAGACCAGGAAGGTAACGTCTTTCACTTTATGCAGCACAGTACGTTCAACTTTACCATGGTAAAGTTGAACGTAAGTACTTACAAAGCCTGACCAAACGCTCATAGCATTAGATTCTTTATATCGCAAGTGATTATCAAAGTTTTTCTAAAAGTACAAAAATTTTAAGTTTACAAAGACATCTGTTACGTGTATAATCGAATGAGCTAAGAAAGTATAATATAAGGGCAGGATTTAAGTTTCCAATCACTTCATTTGTCACATTTTTCACTTTAATACTGTCACATTTTGATAGATTGAAGTCAATCTCGGGAAAGATATTGTGGCCAACGATGAGAAACGATAATAACGCATGAAATAAATATGAACGAACTTCGTAGTTTCCACAAGAAATATTACTTGTGGAAACTACGAAGTACGTTCATATTTATTTTATCATGGCGTTCCACCAAGTGAAGCTAGAGCATATTGATTACATGGATAATAACGCATGTCTATTGCGAGAAATGCCTATAATGATTAGAGACAAAATATGAGGGGAAGAAACATCCCTTAAGTGAAAATCGCAAGTATATGTTAGGGGGACAGCTTTAAATTACTCACTATTCTCTAGTGGAGAAGCAGTACATAAACTTAATCTTATTGAAATAAACAATATTAAACTTATTGAAATAAATTTAAACTTGGTAAATAACTATAATCCGAAATTATTTTAAGAATGGCATTAGCAATTTCATGGGCTACATACCAAGAAAGTTCACTATTTGATTGCAGAACATGAACTTTCTCGTTGATTAATTACATTTTAAATTTTATATGCTCATGAAACATTTATCTTATCCTGCTCAAGAATAAAATATAATAAGAGGAATAACCCTCCGAGCTCCTTGCAAAATCGTATAAATTAATAAGGACTGAGGATGACGAGAACTACTAATCACAATTAGACCTTTTCTCTCGATTAAGATTTCTGGAAAAATCAGCCTAGATTATCTACCATTAAATTAAGGGGATAAAATCAAAGTGGTTGCTAAGAGATATATTCAATGCCTTCTAAATTAAGGAGTTTCATTAAGTATTTTTTCCCTTCGATCCTGAAAACTCAACTTCCAGGGGAAACCTTAACTTTCGAAATTTAATTAATGGAAAACGTAGGCAGTTTGCACATGAAAAGAGAAAGGGATTAAATTTAATCACAGCTTTGTCTCTATGGAATGAGTACGCTAACAATCATCAATCATCACGTAATGAATTTGTCAAAATTGAATATTTTCTGAATGAATTACTGTGACAGTTACATTATACACGTAAACTTTATTTTATAAATTCATTGTGCAGTTATTAATTTTCTTCTTCGTTCGTTTAATTAGAATTGCATCAGCTTTTGTGAAGTGGAAACAAAATAAATTTAACCTATTCCGTAAACGTGTTTAATTTAAAATAACTTGATCTAAAACATGATTATAAGCAAGTATGCTAAAATGTAAAAACTTTCACCGCTACGAGATTTCATTAGTACTGATAAAGTATAAAGAATACACAACCAAACATAACATAATCGATGCAAGCAAAAACAGCGATTCTAAAGGAAAATGGAATAAGGTATCGTAAGAAGCAAAATTCTGTAAAAATAGCTCGAATAATAACCGAAACTATCACTGAGAATGGAAAATTTCTCGAGCACTGTGCTTCACCTTACTCCACCTATTACTTCTTCACGGACATTTCGCCGAATTACTTTTTAGTAGATTATTCACTAATTTAGATTCACCGCGCCCAAAAACTTACTTCGATGTCTATTGGATTCTTGACAGTAATCGAAAACCTTACCTCTGTTTCACGTGCGTAGGTAAAAGGAATAGAATGATTTTTGAAGAAAAAGAGACTTTGTACTTTTTCCATAGAATTTTCATTCATACACGACCAGGATTCAGCGGATGATCGCCATCATAGGTGGTGATGATGGTGGCGATGGTGATGGCGATGATGATGCCCTTTCCTGATAATGGCGATCATTCGCTGAATTCTGGTTGTATCTCTCACTCACTCACACTCACATGCAGATCTGAGGTGGATAACATTGTATTGCCTTGAGAAGCCAAGTTTGAAGGAAAATAGACTTAGTCCTTCCTAGACCAGATTTATTACAAACACAATCAGGTTTTAGTGAATGATTTCCATCGTCATATCTTTTCCTCCAATCTTTAGGCTCCGTTGCTATGCTTTTGTATTTCTCTACGAAATAATTTCACTAATTCAGAGCAATAATGATGAACTGTGTCTTGATGAATGGAATGCTATTCGTGAAAAGTCCCCTTTTCATTAAGAATGATAGATTACTGCTCTAAACATGAGATTGGCGATCACTTGCTGTAACCTGGTCGTGTCTATTAAAATCCTGTGGAAAAAGTACAAAAACTCTTTTCCTTCAAGCATGGAGTATTTCCACAAAACATCGCAAATGTCTGTGAATTTTATTTGGAATGGGATCATTTATTTCCGTTTACCATAAAAACCACCCCACGGAGAATTATTTTGTACCTTTTAGCCATAAAACGATTGTGCGGTGTCGAATCACTCCAGATACCCGAGGAACGATTCGCAATGCAACAAAACATGTACGGGAGGGTTAAAACCAAACTTGTACCAATAAAGAGCAAAATAATGCCAGAAACTGGTGGAAATATAACCTACGCCAAGAAATTTCCCAAAAACGAAAAATAAAATCCCCTTTTCAGCTCCACCGCCACCGTCCATTTTGTGCTCGAATCCAATAGACCCGAAAATAAAGGATTGAAAATGAGAAATGTTCGGGGTGATCGCTCCTCCCTCTATGTAATGAATCGGTCACGTGACGATGAAGGAATGCGTCTCCAGAGAAGGTGGAATTGTATTGGGGGCGTATTAGGACGGAGTGCCCTTTCTTTCCTTTTTCTGCGGTTGCAATGGAGAGACTGAGGTGTGAGGGAAGGAGAGGAGGTCAGAGGGCGGGGTGAGTCTACCTGCTGTGCAGCGGAGTCGGATCAATACACAGCAGGCGTCGCCGCCCCCCTCTCCCGCCGGCCCTGCAACCGCGTCATTTCCTACCTCTCCCTCAATCCTATCTTTCTTTCACTTTTATCATTCTTTCACCTCACTCTCTACTTCTGTCGATGCCATTTCAGTCAAATCAACGAGGAATCTACGAGGTACTACCACATTTCCCTTTCGCAATGATACCGCAAACGCTTTCTATCCCTACATTTCTCTTTCAGAACTAAAATAACCGCATCCTTAAAGATAAATTTCTATAGAAATTCAAATCTAACGATAAAAAGATAATGAAATCGGATATGTATGCCGCATACATAGATTTTGGAACTGTTTTTAAGCTGGAGGTTGGTTTGAAATTCAAACCCAATTCAATTAGCTACCAAAAGCCCTACAGAGGGAATGAGGCTTACAAAGAAGATGAGGAGTGAGGTACTCTTCCATTTCTTTCCTTAATGAGTAGAAAACTAAGAGGAAGTATTCACATAAATGGGGTATAATGGACCATATGAATAACACTGTATACCACCCACTATAGAATGATCAAATTAACGCAATTAATTAGCATCATTCATACCTCAACACTTTACGTATCGTCACAGACTTGAGGGGTCTCCGGATAGCCATTGGGGTAACGCGTTTGACTTCCATGAAAGCGGTTCCGGGTTTGATTCCCGATGGGGGCTCACATACGAAATTACCTTAGCTGTCGAATTTCTTTTAAAGTTACTACGACCATCACAGTCTTGAGCTGAGTTTAGATAAAATGAAACATTTTTTTCTCTAAATCAAAATGGTACCTACCAATACATACTAATGTATTAATACATTCTCAGCTTACGTCCTTGAAGTGCCAGTCTTTGATGGAGGTGGATGTGAGGTGTATTTCGTAAGTTAACAGCTTTCTCGGTATAAGACACTTCTCCGTGTCTCTCAGTCAACAATCATCAAACCGACAATAATAAGTGCGAGAACATTCGTTATGGAAGTGCTTATTATTACAGTATTCATAGGGCTCCCGGATAGCCAAGTCGGCAACGCGTTCGACTTCGGTGAAAGCGGTCCCGGGTTCGATTCCCGGTGGGAGCCTACGTGCGAAAAGACCACAGCTGTCGAAGCACTTTTAACAATACTACTACTACAGTATTCATCGTGATGAATTAAACAATTTTTACTTTTCCACATACTGATCGGAACCTGATTCTGCAAATCTACCCCTTTTTCTTATTCTTGACAACTAGCAGCTTCCTCTAAAAATATCTCGCTTTCCCAAAACCACTTTCTCCAGAAACTCCATCCGCCGACCTCCATGTTTTACCCACCCAATATTTTTACCCTTTCTTCTTCACTTAATATCCATCACCCCTCACTACGGGAACGGCTCCAAACAGAAAGTAGGTGAGGCAACATTCATTTTAGAGTCGATGATAGGATTTAGAAGTCATTATGAGCGTCTCTAACAAACCTCATTTAAAATTTAAAACTACAGATGAAGATCATTCCCTATCTTGATGACTTGACTTGGCTTGAAGACGAGAAGCCTCATCAGTCATGGCTTTCTTTCATATGAAGTAATATTGTTTGAGTCATGGATTACGCAAACCATAAATCATGCACCTAAAGAAGGAAATTTAACGATCAAGGAAGATGAGGAAAAAGTAGAACAGGTAAATAAATTCTCTTACTTGGGTAGTATTCTCTCTTGGGATGGGAGTTCTGCAGATGAGGTTCCAAAAAGAGTGGTATTGGCCAAGGAAGCTTTCGTGAAAGGAAGGGGACAGATGAGAGGTTTCGTTAAAGGAATCAGGAAAAGGTTAGTAAAATTCTTATTGCGGGATGTTTTGCTGTGTGGGTGTGAGACGTAGACCTTTGGAAGGGAGGATATCAAAAGATTGGAGACCTTCGAGATGTGGGTGTGGCAATAAAAGAAAAATATAAGTTTGTTGGATTTATAAACAAACACAGAGGTACTAGAGATGGTCGGGAAGGTGAGGAATTTAAATGAAGTAATTAAGCGTCGACAGAGGAAATGGGTGAGTCAAATATATATAGAGGAGAGAGGTTGCTGAAAAATGTAATTGAGGGGAGAATGCAAGAGAAAAGAGAAAGGGTAAGACAAATACAAAACTCACAAAGGGTGGGATAAAATATCAGAAAACCAAAGAAATGGTACTAAATAGGGAATATTAATGCCCATGAATCTACCGAAAGGTAGAGCACTCATGTTATAAATCATGCATAAAACGTAGAGTCGCTGAAAGAAGCTATGGAAAAAGGTACTAGTAGTTTTAGCTCCTTAAAGACGCATCTGAAACCGTTACTGACCTCTGGTTTTGAGACAGCTGCAACTACGATCATAAGTATAGTTTAACATAATTGTGAGGGGCAATACTAACATTTATTAAAATGAACTAATGTACACCTCGAACCAATGAGTTTCACAGTCATCATCACGGGTTGACGATCCGAAGATTGGTTAGTTACAGATCCTCAACTCATTCTATCTCACCTCTTATAATCTAATCTAAGTCCTCCTCTACAATTTCTCCCTACCACCATTCCTCACAATACTGTCTTGAAATTGATCTCCGGAAATCCAAGAGGGTAGCGTGCTTGCCTTTGATGGAAGCGGAAAATATTTGCGAAATAATAATAATAAATCGTCTTTATTTATGGGCGAGATTGAGACCAATTAGTCTCTTCTTACATCTAACCCTTAGTCATTGTACATAGAAAGAAAGGGGTATTGGGAGTTCGGAGAAGACAATAAAAGAAGGAACTACTATATGGGATAAAAAAAAAACCTGTCTGCACTTAGGAAAAAAATAAAATGAAACCCTGAACCCTGCAGGAAAACACTCACGTGAAGGGGGGCGTGAAAAACCTGCGAAACCTACTGATACCTTAGCTGTCGAAGAACTTTCAGAAATATTGCTATTACTGCCTTCAAATCACTATTGTACCTTGGTACTTACTTATTAAGTACCTCTTTTATATCAAAGTTTTCCACACATCTCTTTTTTGCACTTCCAAGGACTACTTCACTAGTACCCAGTCTGCTCATTTTATTTTCATAATCCATCTACAGAAATCTTCTCTTTACAGCTGCCGTTACAGTGCATGTTTTACAGTTATACAAGAGGCTCCATATATGAATTTCTGGACAGCTTCCTATTAATCGAGCTTGTTCAATTTGAATCTCATATTATATACGTGTCCAAGATCTACCTTGTGGAACGGCGCTATACTAAAGAAGTAGGAACGAACACAGTAATTTCCACAGAAATTATTTTTTTATCGGCGACTAGTTTCGTCTAAATTGTCTGCAGGTACTTGTTTAATTTATCGCAGCAGTTGTCATTTTTTAAGTCAATGACCATGTCGCCTCTTAAATTAAGGAATTTTCGATCCTCACAAATGAGTCCATTTCTAGTTTACCCTTCCTTTTCCTTTGCAGTAGAGGTAAAATATTCGCAGCTCTATTCTCCGTCCGTCTCATTTTCTCCTCCATCAAGTAATTCTCATTTTTTCCTCTTTCACACCTTCCATCGATTCCGCCACATCACTCACCCCTCCCGCTCCTCCGCAGCATATTCATTCTGCAACTCTTCACCACCCACTCACGCACCCTTATCCACATATTCTTCCACTCCCCTCTCCACATCCGCTACCTTTCCAACAAATCGCCTGGATGGATATCCCGTCGTGGTCTAAGACCATTCTGAATATGAGGAATAATGGAGAAGTCGTAAAATACCAGCGGGGCCTCTGCTCTATAACTAACCCCTTCCATTCCCTAGAACGCGCTAGCGATAAATTCCGCGCTCTCTTCCCTTTTGATTCCTCGCGTGGCGATTGCCCTTTAGTGACGCCCGTAATAGAAGCGAATCATTTTTGGGCGAATGATAAAGCTCCATCCGTTGTGCCATTGAGATAGGTTGTGCGGAATGGAGCCGCGGAAACTGTTCCAGTTGTCGATTCTAAATGGTCAATCTTGGCGCCAAGGGATGTGAAATGCTTTCAAAGAATGAATGAAGCATGAAACACCTTGCTTGATGTATTGCCATTGTTTCCAAATTTAGTCTCGGTGTAATTCAATTATACGGAAGTAAGCGATGACGAGTTATAAAATAAGGATTAAATTCAATTGGCAGGAAATTCCCTGTATGAATGTCTGAAATATTTCTTTAAGATTTCATATCTAAAATTCATTCTGAACTCATCTCCTATAAATTGTCATTTTTTCGTAATAAAAGGAATAGATATAGTGATCGTGGAAATGTTTTACGTCTGATATTAACTCAAACTCCTCGTCATAGGCAAATTTCTTGTAACACATGATTAAGGAGGAATGGGAGATTGCCCCTTTTCCATCCACCAATGCTTTCAAGAATTAACAAAAGATAATTATCCTTTTCCGTAACACCCTGTATGTCATGAGGAAGCGTTTCGTATTCATTTATTCATTAAATTATTCTGTTCTTTCATGTTCCCTTACTGCAGTTTAATTGCTGTAAACAAGTAACGCGGAGGCAAAATATTCACGACAGAATTTGAATATCAAACAAAAGTGTAGGAAAAAATCTTTCTACGCTGTGCTGGAAAGTACTGTTTGGCGTTGGGAATTTTACGAGGGCATTTTCCTCCTAAAACTAAGCATGAAAAATCGCTTGGTGAGATATGCATCGGATTCATTCCATTTCTTCGTGCCAACGTCCTATCAAGTAGAGCGCCGGATAAGTCAACCTAACTTCTCGCTGTCAGCTTTGCGAATTAATTAAGGCAAAATACATATGCAAAGTTTCTCGGAAGAGACCTTTCTCGAGCCACTCTGAACATCGAAAACTTCGGCCGAATCTAAATCACGAAGCGAAATAAGGAGAGGCACGAATTCCCACCGGCTTTCCTACACACTTTCCGTCGCAAAGATCTCCAAATTATTCCAACGAGATAAGGATTCGAGACACTTTCCAATATAGATCTCTCGCCCCAACTTCAGGTGGCGGTGAAACTTGGAGAAAATCCCTTGACAACTTTGAATATCTCTCTCAGCTCTTACGGTGACTGCTTGACTTAAAATGGAAGGAAAGTTCCAGAAAGAACGTCAAATAAATGTATGCCGGTTTTTCTCATTTAATTCACGCACACATACACCTTCTCAGGAATGCAGTGAGATGAATCAAAAACTCAAGGAAATAAAGAAAAGGTATCTCTAGAATTATTATTTCCGTTTTCTCCGTAACTAACTTGTTAAGTAAGAAAGAACTGCCCCCTTTTTAATGCTCGATAGATTATGATTAGGTTCCTATAGAGATATTAACGAACCGCTATATATTATCATAATAATACTATAAACAAACTCGTATTAACAAACACGTAAAACGTATTAGGACTCGTATAACAAACTAAAATTCCACTACAAGACATTAAACAACAACTGCCGATGAATTTTCAACGGAGCTAATTTTATGCTAGACTTTTTGAAGCATTTTATTGCTTAGCATTAACACTCTTAACGATTTTGCCTCTACGCGCGTAATCTATTTTCTTATATTTTATGTGAGGCAGAAATGGCGCAAAGGAATTGCAGTATTTCGACCTTATCTAGAGAACAGGGTAAGACCAGTGAAGAAAATAATAGATACATATACTTAAAAATAACTATAGATACAAACTATAATTCCACTAAAAGTTATGATACAACTACCACCAATGAATTTTCAAAAATCTCATTCTATTCAAGACTTTTTAAAGCATTTCGTTGCTTCGGAGCAACCTCAATAGATGTCTCTTTCCGCTATTGAATTTCCATTAGGTCATCCTCATTTTAACAGTATTTACGAGACATTAAATATTACTTGTCGAATACCAATGGGGATGAAATTATCAAGATAGTGTGTGCAGATGAGGAATTCCTTAACTTTGTATAAAGAAATCACCGTGCTCTGGGAATTTAATGAACAAGGGTGCCAGAATGAAAGAATACCTGGATGATATATTGGATGATAAACCATTAATTTGAGGAAATTCTACAACTCTCGTATTTGCAGGAGAAATTTACTTTAATGTTAATTTGACACCATTACACCTAACTTGCACAAACCCTTGATTCTAACAGCTCATTACCAAATCGAGGGGAATAGATTTGACATTTTAGTTCCTAATGAAATCTTTTCATCGTATATGAGGCGAAATTGTTCCTCAAATAAGTCATTGCAAAGCTAGGATGAGGGCATGGTTTTCCTCACAAGTAGCTCGGTGCGACGGAGCGCCTTTAGCCAAATGTGCATTTAGCACTTTATTAGCGGTGCAGTGGATGGCATTAAGGTTAGACGGGAATAATGCTGATCGGGTCTGAAGAAGTGCGGTTAGGGTTGGGTGGTTTTAAAAAGTGAGGTAGGTCAATGTTTTGGTAGATTGTAGGTCAAACTGCAGCTGGGGCATCCAGGGTCAGGCAAATCTAATAGACAGTTCTAGCTTTCCTCCGTTTTTTGTATGGTTGGAATTTGAATTTGTAGATGACTAGTTTTGGTAGCTTAATTCTTTTTTTATTACGGAAAGATCTGGGTGTATAATTTCAAAGGTTATTTAGTAGGGGGTTATCGATGTTGGGGAGGTTTAAATTGAATTTTTCAATAGATGTTGCAACCAGGTTCGAAACAGAGGTTAAATTGTGGTAAGATTTAATTTCCTTAAGTGATACCAATTTGTTGTTGGTGGTCACTGATCTTATTACTTTATTGTAAAATCTTCCAATTTTGTTTAAGTTAGATTTAGTTGTGTTAAAGCAGACTATGGCAGCGTAAGTTAGGAGTGGTAATATAAAAGCATTGATAAAGTTAATTTTGCATCTGGTTGGTAGGGGGCTTTTGCGGTTTAGCAGGGGGTTTAATTTGAAAAGTGAAAATTGAGCTTTCTTAATGGATCGACTGATGTGGCTGGTCCATGATAGATTCTCATTATGACTCCTGGGAAATTTTGTTTCCTTGGCCTGTGGGATATTAACATTATTGATCTGCAATGGGTCGTCACGGTAGTTCTCATTTTTGAAATCGAATTTTAGATGCATGGATTTATCAGGATTAATTGTAAGGTGCCATTCTGATAGCCATTTCTCTAATTCTACCATATATTTATTTAATCTNATGCACGGAGGCTATACAGTCACCTTTTAATGGCAAAATAATAGCTAAGTTTCTAGAACATTGACTGCAATATGTCTAAACTCATTATGAAATAAGAAATTCCAAATAAACTTTAATGTACGACCCGTTACATCGCCGTGCGACTTCATAATGGGTATTCATAAACTTTGAAAAATCTTTTAAATATAATTTTGAAAACATATCTGTTTTCCTCTAATGCCAGTAACTCCAAACTCGCCAAAACTTTTCATCACATTTTTGTGTAGACTAATACCGAAAATCACATTAAAATCCTAAAAGAAATTCACGAGGAAGTTTGATGAAACACGTTCCAGCAAATTTAGTTATCCACCACGTTAACAGCAAACTTTGATCCCTATTTTGGATCATACCCCACCCTGTGTTATCACTGACTCGGAATGTAATTCTATTTCTATGGAGCTACCTAAGTTCCGAAGAAATCAATGTTTACTTCTGAATAGTTTGAAGTGTGGAAGTCCCAATTTTTCTCCAAAAATACACGTACAGAATTGCACACGAGACAATTCCGAGAGTTCCCGGGTCTTCAGGTTCAGTTAAATTGGGTGATTTTACTAACAACTATCCTGCAAATTCACTCGGTTTTAGTAAATACGCTATGTTAAAACGTCTGCTAGTGCGAGTTATGTCGAAAACTGGGCTACTTCACTCGCTACTTGCTAGCTTTTTTACTCTTTTGCTGGTGAACTCTTCCTGCCCAATACACTTACATGGCGATTTAACGCTCTTTAAATCGCTTCGTAGATACAGTTATTTTACCGATAAGATGGGTATTTGTAGGCGAGAAGTTGTGTAATAATATAGTTTGATAGAATATCATTTAGTCTCAAAAGCATTCATCGAATTATATCAATGCTTCCGCCTTGCCTCTTGAGTCCAAAGCGAAAGGTCGAAACCAATTATCATAATTGATGAATTTTGGTGAAATTTATGAAATAATCACGAAATTGTATATCAATTGGTTGGATTGGGTTGATCAAATTTTTGTTTCTTTCCATAATGTAGATATACATTTCTGCAAACAGTGGAAGAATAAATTCGCCTATAAACAGCGTGGAAATGATTAACGTCCATCTTGAGAGAAAATAATTTTTTTACATCGCGACATCTTGATTTCGGCTACAGACCGTGTACGGCTTGAATACCAATAAATGTGTGTCATAATCAGCACTTATTTACCCTAATTTACAAATCGACACCGGGAAATCGCTATCGTAACACAAAAACCATTGCTCGGGTCGGATTCACAGAGCGAGGCGTTGATTAAGTCGTAAATCCTGCACAGTCACAGCTCAGCAGCAACGCTTCCCATCTACATCAAACAAACGGCAAATCTATTTCGACTGCAGTCTCATACGCAAATCCGACGACGGCACAGCCTCGTCGTTTCACGGCCCTCGCACCTGCAAATTCGTCCCCGTTACCTCCGCTGCCAATTAGAACATTTCAGGCCTGTCCTCACGTTGCAACGAGCCTATCTCCGAGATGAAAAGCGTGCCCATAGTCGACACATCTGCAACTCTCCCCCGATTCACAAAGGTGCCCGAAGACTCCCTGCCTCCGCTGCATATGTTTACGACAACCGAGTTCCCCATGGTTTGCCATTTCCATACTGATATCCCACGGGAGGCGAGACTCGTCTCCCTACCATTCAAGTCTCCCTCTTCACCGCTTACAATAATGGAACCAAGCACCCTCCCCCACCTGCCGAGTCCTTCTCAAAGCCACCCGTAACCTTTAGGAACACATTCCCCCCCTTCGAGTCCCGAGGGAATTCTTCCCCCATTCGACGAGGTCCGCCATCCCCCAGTTCCATATCCTCGCTTTCCCATTCTCTTTCACAAGTGCCAAAGCCTTTTGTTTGCTTCTTAAATGCCTGCAATGGTTGAAACAAGCATTTTTTCCTTCCCGAGGTTTGTCGAGCGATTTCCGTTCTGTTTTTTCTCCTTCGACTGAGGCGTAAAGAAGTTGGCAATCTAAATGAAATTGGTCACTTGTCTTCAAGAGCGTTGAAGAGAATTCCGCATCGAATGATTTATTAGAGTTCATGGAAGTTAGTTAATTGGTATGAATGTCAATATAAATAAATCTAGAGTCGTCCGAGGGATCGCTACGGCAGCTTGTAGGCAAATGAAGATTCCCGAATAAACTTGAACCACCTACACATAGAATATATTCGATAAATAAAGAACAATTTTACGAGTTTTACGTACTGTATTTAAATTCTTAATTCCTAATTTTTAACTGTTTTGTAAAAAGATGTGTTTTACTAGTAAGGAACTCTGTTATAAAAGTGCGTTGTTGTTTTACCACTGTAGTGTACTGTAGATATTTGACTATGAGTTCGACACCGGTCTGCTCGTCCACTTAAAACGTAACTAATTAATGATTATGATATATTATTGAATGTAGTTATTTGTCAAAGCACCATTAAGAAAATTGAGTGCAGAAGTATCGAAGATATTACGCTCCGAAATCTAATTATAAAAATAAACACTTCAAGAAAACAAGTCAAATCACTTTACACCATAAAGAGGAAATACGTAAATTACAATTACAGGAAAGCAAAGTAGTAATCGGTAGTAAAGAGGCGACCTAAACTATCAGACAAAGAATTCACCAAGATAAAAAATGAATGAAATGTAATGAAACGAGCATTCAAACAGTCGCGACGAACTCAGAGGCTGAAGTGACTGCTATACCTGCAGCACTCTAAGGCTGTTTAAGTATCCCACGCGAAATCGGTATTTACTGTTGACTAAGACCCCCATCCCCTAGAACACGTCATGGGCGGGGCACAGCTCATAACTCCGCGACTCTAGTATAATAGATGAGAAAATTTTGATTCAAAGGGCTATAGCGATGCACTGGCGAAGATTTTTTCCACTGATAGCAATCTGCCACAGTTTAGCGTATTAATGATTATTATTATTATTATTAGAATTGTTAAAAGTGCTTCGACAGNTAAAAAAGAAAGAGATTTTCGAGAGAAGGAAGTAAACTTTATTGGACGTGGGTGTGCATGTACATAAAAGAGCGGCAGAGAGGTAGGTAAGAAACCATGAAAAAGAAAATAAGCGAAGAGTATTTGAAAGTTGAGGGAGGAAGTACGAGAAAAGAGGGGAGGTTGTTGAGAGGATGAAGGGAAAATGAAATTGCGTGGGTTGAGACTCTTCAAGAAGAAGTGGCTGAAGGAATGAGAATAGATGGCGAACGAGGAAAAAAGATTGCAAAAGGATCAAACGGGAATCCATGCGACGCTGTGCACGATGTATCAGAGTGGAGTCATAAGAAAATGATATGAAACGTTGACGGTTAACCAATCTCCGAATGTTGCTGAGAGACACTGCTGTGATTTCCTCACAGAAAATCTTCTAATACACGTCACCTTTAGAATACCGCACCTAGGATTTAAAAGCAAGGAAATTTCATGCAAAGGTAGCAGAAAAGATCTTAGTTTGTGAGCGAATGTGAACAGTGTTTCCGAGAAATATTTCAGCTTCGAAATCAACTCCTTTCCATAAATAAATACATTGTAAATGTGTTTCTAAAGGAAGAGCAATAAAAGCATAATAAATAGTACAAAACGTTCAAAAACCCCAAGTAAATGCCGACAAGAAAACATGAACAGAAATTTTCATGATCAGGCTTTTTATAAGCCCCCTACACAACGTAATGAAATCAAGTTAGAGTAGCTCTATGCAACATCAATCGATTGCAATGCATAAGGATTTACGATAGAGAAAATTAGGGAAGAGATTAACCTAAGCAAGAAAACTTTCATACCTTCAAGAAAACGCATAACTTCGATGGCTCGCCAATTTGCGCAAGTGGTAAGGCGAAATTACGCATATTTCTGTGCAACAGAAGAAAAGTAATGGAAAACAAATCATAGACGTCTTAGTTATTAATGTATGGTAGATGCTATGTGGGTATCGATATGGGAAAGGGTTAGAAGAATTTTGAAGGGATGCGTTTTACGAAAGTTCTATTTCATCAAAAAGAATAACGAAACAAATTATCAAATGTTTTATTTTGGCTATCTAAGCCACTTGGCGATAAACCTTACCTACATGGATCATTTCGTTGAAACAACTGCTTCAAATGGAAAAAAAATATTATAAAGTGGTACCACGACCTACAAGATGCTCGATATAAGAAAATTTCGACGTACGAATTTTTTTCTTACTCAATTTTTACCTTTAAATACGAACTAAGTTTCGATATAAGAACTGAAAAAACTGAAAAATCGAAAAACGTTTTTGAGACAAAAAACGTTTTGAGTTACAAACTTCGGACTCGAATTAATTAAATTAGTTAGTCGAGTTACGTCTGTATCCATAAATATCGATCACAAAAATCCCAGCATTGCAAGAAACAACAAGTTAATGTTGGAAAACAATAGCCTGGCCGTGAAAACAATTATCAACCTGCAATTAAGTATTAGCACGAACGGTTTATAAAACCTTTCGTAACCATTGCATCCGATGAACCAATGAGAAACGCATTAAAGAGGGAGGAATATCTTTCAGTATTCCCAGACAGGCATTTAAGGCCACGCTTACACTCCCATGTCTTTACATCACGATACAAGATGCTATCTCGGACCCTCCCATACGGCAAAAGGATCTTTCTCCCCACTCGCTTCACTCCCTCGTCCATCCATCCATCCTCGCCGAAGAGAATAACTCCCTCTCACACAATCTCCTCCGCTCTCTGAACGTATTCGCGACTCCTAATCCATTTTGAATGCGGGATTACGCCATCTCAGGGTAGGCTTCTCGACTTTTATCTCGTTGGGAGGGCGGGAAAGAAATAAGGCTATGCCGGGAGAAGGAAAGAGGCTGCGCAAGTGCGTGTCGGAGAGGAATTCTAAGGGGTGATGAAGAAAAGGAGGGTAAAAGGGAGTTAAAGAAGAGGGATGGGTGGGGAGGAGATGAAAGGATGGATAGAAAGGAAAGAGCGGAAGAAAACGCAGAAATTGAGGTATATTTTAAAGATCCTCCAAGACGAGAAGGGAGATGAGAACCCAATAGAAATATATAAATTATTTAAACAAGAACTAAAGAAAACCACAGGTGGTTAGCCATCATCAACTAATGACCTGGCAATCTTTCATTGAATCTTTCTGTTACGAAATAAAGTAAAATTTCTCCAAGACTCCCTAAACCTGCGGATTGAGAGACAAACTATAACACTTCACTTTAAACAGGGGTGAAAATTTAATTGCAAGAGACAATAAAAGTAGCAATGCTCAGACAGAAACTTGCAAATGTAAATTTTAAATGAATGGGATTTCAGTTCTCTTATTAGATTTAAACAGTGAAGGGAAAATAAAACCAAGGAGCATGAAATACGGCGAACAAAGGGAAAGTGATAGAACGTAGGATACTTAATGAAGAGAAAGATGCAAGAAATGTAACGTGATGTTTATTCCATACAGAAAATCCACCGAATTAATTAACGCCATGTTGTCTAGCATAATATTTCATACAATTTTCCATTACACACATCCTTTTTGATATACATAAATTCAAAGACAACAAAGAGAGAATAATAAAATAGAAGATAAAATATTTCCATTCTCCATTCTTCCATTCTATGAGATGATCATTACGGCAGTAACTAACTTAACAGTAAATCTCAATAACGAAAAAGAAACAGAGGTGAAATCACGCCAAAAAATCTCAAACATAGGATTAAATGTTTAATAGTAGCATATTAGCAGAGTTCACCAATGAGCACATGAAAACAGAAAAGCGGAAAATGTCGACGAAAAACAAGGAAGTTGAGAGAAAAATGGATAGGAGAGATTCTCATAAAATATGAAAGTTAATTATAAAACACGAGACACGGTGAATAAGAGCAATATACTGATTATGCGATGATAGGGTTAATTGCAAAAAGAAGCTGAGGATGTAAGTAAAGAGTAATTTTAAAAAATACCTGGGAAAAGGGCCTTGATGCAGACATGAGTTTTGAAGTAAACGGCTAAAAGATCAAGAGGGAAATAGATATGAAGAGTTTAACAAAGAATAAAATTCAATTTCTTCTATTGCATCAGTTTTATGGAAAGGAGGCGAAGAAAAAGTAAGTGTTGAGGAAAAGTAGAGAAAACGTAAGAAACAAGAGTGAAATAAAAGAACAGGAACTAAAATAATTGATATGACATAAGAAAATAATGAAACACTTATCGAAAAATGCATGCGTAATAGAGGAATTGAAGAGTTTTTGATAAAACATAGAACAACGGTGAGCCTGAAGGTACAAATTCCAATCAATGTAGAAATTTTTAAAAGAAGGTAATCGCACTTCTAAGTAAGAAAGGAAAATAGGAAGACTGAAAGAAATTAAAAACATATTAGTATCGGATTTAAAAAGTGTAGACCTGGACGCGTTTCCCTTTGATGGTATGCGGCTCCAATGGGTCATGTTATACATCGTTCGAGAGAGCAATTATTTATTTTAATATGATACACATTGAGAGTCAATAATAAGTCGGTATCAAAGCACGGCGAACCCGCGCAAATTGACGCTGGGTTGTTTCCGCTAATGCGAAACAGAAAACATCACAGATAACCAAACTTTTAGTAACAGTAAGGTATATTGTTCAGAAGCATGCTATGCGTTTATAAAATCAGATCTCGACTGAATTATCCTCGATAAGCATCTGAATAAAAGATTTAATTCTATTATGTTGGAATTTTTACCATGCAGTTTTAAATAATTAAGAAAAAATAATCGAAGGCGGATTTTTTTATATGAACGTGGAGGGGAGATAGTGGGGGGTCTATTATGGTGACGTCACTCCGGCGAGCCGTTATAGTGGAAAAACGAAACGGAGAAAAAAATTAGGTAAATGGAGGGTGAATTGGGACAGGTAGAGAAGAGCATTGAAAAAGAAAGAGATTTTCGAGAGAAGGAAGTAAACTTTATTGGACGTGGGTGTGCATGTACATAAAAGAGCGGCAGAGAGGTAGGTAAGAAACCATGAAAAAGAAAATAAGCGAAGAGTATTTGAAAGTTGAGGGAGGAAGTACGAGAAAAGAGGGGAGGTTGTTGAGAGGATGAAGGGAAAATGAAATTGCGTGGGTTGAGACTCTTCAAGAAGAAGTGGCTGAAGGAATGAGAATAGATGGCGAACGAGGAAAAAAGATTGCAAAAGGATCAAACGGGAATCCATGCGACGCTGTACACGATGTATCAGAGTGGAGTCATAAGAAAATGATATGAAACGTTGACGGTTAACCAATCTCCGACTGTTGCTGAGAGACACTGCTGTGATTTCCTCACAGAAAATCTTCTAATACACGTCACCTTTAGAATACCGCACCTAAGATTTAAAAGCAAGGAAATTTCATGCAAAGGTAGCAGAAAAGATCTTAGTTTGTGAGCGAATGTGAACAGTGTTTCCGAGAAATATTTCAGCTTCGAAATCAACTCCTTTCCATAAATAAATACATTGTAAATGTGTTTCTAAAGGAAGAGCAATAAAAGCATAATAAATAGTACAAAACGTTCAAAAACCCCAAGTAAATGCCGACAAGAAAACATGAACAGAAATTTTCATGATCAGGCTTTTTATAAGCCCCCTACACAACGTAATGAAATCAAGTTAGAGTAGCTCTATGCAACATCAATCGATTGCAATGCATAAGGATTTACGATAGAGAAAATTAGGGAAGAGATTAACCTAAGCAAGAAAACTTTCATACCTTCAAGAAAACGCATAACTTCGATGGCTCGCCAATTTGCGCAAGTGGTAAGGCGAAATTAAGCATATTTCTGTGCAACAGAAGAAAAGTAATGGAAAACAAATCATAGACGTCTTAGTTATTAATGTATGGTAGATGCTATGTGGGTATCGATATGGGAAAGGGTTAGAAGAATTTTGAAGGGATGCGTTTTACGAAAGTTCTATTTCATCAAAAAGAATAACGAAACAAATTATCAAATGTTTTATTTTGGCTATCTAAGCCACTTGGCGATAAACCTTACCTATATGGATCATTTCGTTGAAACAACTGCTTCAAATGGAAAAAAAAATATTATAAAGTGGTACCACGACCTACAAGATGCTCGATATAAGAAAATTTCGACGTACGAATTTTTTTCTTACTCAATTTTTACCTTTAAATACGAACTAAGTTTCGATATAAGAACTGAAAAAACTGAAAAATCGAAAAACGTTTTTGAGACAAAAAACGTTTTGAGTTACAAACTTCGGACTCGAATTAATTAAATTAGTTAGTCGAGTTACGTCTGTATCCATAAATATCGATCACAAAAATCCCAGCATTGCAAGAAACAATTACGAACCAAATTGAGTCGATATTCGTTCATTGTGAGATATAAAAATTTTTTAAATAATTGAAATAGTTACTAGATAAATCGAGATACTTTTGTTGGAATACATTATCATATACTGTCAGAGCAAAATAGTGAGAACTCGATTTCAACTACGAGTTTAATAACCAAGGATTGGGCCAACCAAAATGTCTGTAGTCAAAATGTTTATTAAACCTAAATATTGCTAACACCTTAATTTTGTGGGTGTAAACATTTTTGTTCGACTTTGCCCTGCCTGTATAAAAACGGCGTTCGAAAACGACTTCCCTCTAAGAAAAGATTTCAACTAATAGATATTTCAAATCATGTAAAGTCGATTAAAGAAGAATAACAGAAAAAAACCGATCTTTCAGGATGAAAAAGTAACAAAGGAGAACAAGAAAAATTGAAACTAAATAACGTAAAGGGTTGCTGGAAGGTGAAATAAGGCTCGGTTGTTGCGGGAGGGTTTTTATGGGTAATTTTTACGGGAATCAAAGGGGAATGGTATTTTGAGGGGATGAGGGAAAGGAATGGGGGAAATCTTTCCGGAGAGGGGAGATTTGCGATCGGCTAAGGGAATGATAGAGGAAGGGTCGTACCCTTAACGAGGGGGACGAGGGAACAAAGCCACGCCGCCGACGGAACGAGATTTTAATAGTTACGAAAGATAATTGAGAGCGTTATGACGTTTCCCCTTTTTTCTCTTCTGCACGTGCAAAGGTCGGAACCGTATCCTTCCGTAGCACGCTCCGAACGTTCCATTCTGCGTGTGTGCACCGTGCTTTCCCATAACCACGTCCCGTGGACAAATCAATGGGCAGAAGGAAGGCTATCGGAAATGTTTTTTGTGGGGCTATTGAAGGATGGTAAATTTGCGGTCTGGCTCAAATGAGCCCATACGAATGAAGGCTTTGCCAATTCAGTTTTCAACAAACAGTCGGAATGGATCGGATTCGATTACCCAACTCATAGCTGAAATGGATCTCTGCACACGTGAACCGCCAAAAACGTTGATATTTCTAGACTGATACGATCGAAAGAGATTCACATGCCTTCGTATATTTCAATATCCCGACCCACACCAGGAATGTAACCAAAATCGAAAGCTAGTTGAATTCTCATCCCCTCTACTATTAGCTACGAAAATCCCTGGAGTGGGAATGAGGCTTACTGACAAAATGAGGATTGAGGTAGTTTGTTCTTGCTTTCCTCTCTGACCCAAAATACTAGGATTGAAAATCATTTGCGTTGGTACAGCGAAATAACCATATGACTTATACTTTTAATATTGGTCAACAAGAAGTGAGCATTCAATATCCAGGATGAATGCTACTAATCAGTATCATTAATACCTTAGTAGTTTCCAATTTATAACATTTCGCGGTCAAGACTGACCACAGTAAATAAAAACTACATCTTTCCCAACCCTGAATATTCCGAACCCATTTCAATCGATGAAATCTAACAATATTTTTTTAGAATGGTTGTTTGTATGAAAATTAAAACATTATGTGTATATTTATTAAAAATAGTTGAATAAGGCACAACACAAATCTTCACTGCTAGTCTTTTTACATTATAATTTATTTTCCTCACAAAATGTCGGTGAAAGTGTCGCTACCGACAAAACGCTTTGCTACACGGGTACAGAAATGTAGCGTGATATCATCGTTTTTAGAATGAGTAACATTCTCAATTTGACGAACATATTTCATAAATTTATTCAGAGGTCTCGAAGTAACTTATTTTCCGAATAACTTGCTGTAAGCATTTCACGATTGCAAAAATGACAAACCTTTCGACATCCTAATTCACCTTTCTCGTTTACTATCTCATTCTCTTCTTCCAATCTTCAATATTCGTAATTATTTAAATGCGACAACCATTAGAGAAAAATGAGTTTTAATTCCCTATTGGAGGAATACAAATGAAAATCCGTAATTGAGCATTAATTTAGTTATTGTTTATTGACGTTATTAATCACTTTAGCGATGGAACAAAAACCAAATCAGAACGAGATTGATTGGAGTAAGGAAATGGGAATGTATGGACTTTCAGGATCTATTTAACGACCCAGAATAGCAATTAATTCACACCTTACAATTTCCGCTCAAATAATTATCACATGCATTGCTTGTAGATCAGAATCACCACTCGTATTTCCAGGTTTAGACCTTGAAACCTTTAGAACGACCTTTTTCGACTCCTGATTGAAGAAAATGAAATATTTCTCCGCGAGTACAAGGCCGCAGATATAATTAAAAACTGAGGCTGCTTGGGGCATGTTCCCTCCAATGAAAAATTAGGAAAAATTCGAAAGGTCACCGAGCATGTGAAAACCAGAATGGAATCGAGAGCGCGGGATGCATTCACGAGACCTATTCCTCTTTCCTACTCCCAATCCCAATTACATTCGGATATCTTGCATCCGCATTTTCCGTACATTTTTTTCCGAAGATTTCAACGACCATTCCCCTCCCCGTCCTCTGTGTACTGCGACCTTTTGTCCTCACGTGAAACCCTCCCTCTTCCACCTCTTAACCCTCTTCATCTACACTCCAAAAACTCTTGCCGGCGATTCCTCCCCTTCCATGCTGCAGCGACCTCTCCAACTCTCTCATTTCAATCTCTTTTCCCCTCATTCCTCCCACCATTTTAACTCTCCCTCCGCACTTAAAAGAATTCACCACCCTCTCGTACTCTATTCCAATGCTGCAATCAACCAATTCATCCCGGCACTTGTCCGGAACTGGACCAATTTCTAACGCTCTCTGCGCGACTGAAAAAGGCCCGACGCTCTCCTATTCCCAGTCTTGCAGCGTCCTAAAAACGAATCTGCTTTCGAATGCAGCGAAGAATTAATTCGCGGCGACGGAATGAGAATTCATACGCAAACGAGCTCCTTTGGTGGACACATTTGTGGCGAAATTTTGTCTCTGCGCTTGATTGGGCATTAACGTTCTTTAGTGTAGCGAAGCCTTTTTCCTGCGAGACAAAAGAAAATCGGAACTGTTTAATAGAATATTTCCGGGCCGTTACCTAATTATTTTTATTTACGACAAAGAAAATACCACCAAGACATTTGACGAAACATCAGCTTCAATTCGTTGAAAAAATTTAATGGAATTCCATATCTGACGTCAAGTGCTCTATTTGATCGAAATAGGAGTTTTTACGGACTTATTGATGTAAGGAAATTATAGTCGATTTTCGCGTACCCTTTACCTCTTTAGTGATTATTTCGACCACACTTACAATCAAGGCCTGAATACGTCCTTAATGAATCTAAATTCAATTTTTTCTCTGTTCTACATTTTTATGAAAAAATAGGCTCAAAGCCGTTTCAGATTAATGAAATTGAATTTAAATTTAACCACAAATTATTAAATATAACAACATCCTTTGATGTCAAGATCTTTGACTATGACCGAGAATAATTCAAACACTGTCGAGTTTGAATTATTCTCGGTCTATAATTTGTCTATACAGACAAAGGGCTTTCCAAATTCAAGCGATACATTTTGTTTCTTTAAACTGAAAATAATTTTTAATTCGCAGTTTTTACATCACCATTGGAGTCAATCTTTTAATATAGTCCAAGTTTTTTTACCCGAAAAATTTACAGTAAAGAGGTTGTATAAAATTGACCGTAATCTCCAAATCTAGTTTTGAGAAAATTAACCAACAAAACCCATAATTATGACATTAAAATAGCTTTAATAAAAACGAATTTAGTTGTGAATGTGTAAATATGCGTCTCTGTAAATATTACTGAATGCGTTGATATCACTTCGATACTGCAGTTTCTTTTTTTTTCACCGTCATCAGCATAGATGTGGACTTTTTTAGCAGATTGATTTTAAAACATTCCATATGTATAAAAAGTCGATTTTATAAATGAGATCCATGACCTATCTTCACTTGCATGATATTCACACTATTAAAAAAACACATATATTGTGTTAAGTATAGTAGAAATCAAAGGAAATAATAAATGTACACGTGTAACAGTAAATGAATGTGTTTGGATTCGAGCTTTTCCTATCATACTTTGGAATACATCAGTGAGTTCGTAGCGTTTGCTTTTGCTTGATACTTAAGAAAGAATCTACACATTGCGAGTTGAATTCACCCTTTGAATGTGACGAAAATTCCCACGGACATTTTAAACTCTAGAAACCATTTTACGAAATTATGCCCCCATTTGCTCCGGCTGATATTTCAGGGAATTTCGTGAAATGCTGATATCCGAAATCGTTCGAAGAAAATTTCATTTTAGTCTCTTTGCTGCAATTGACGTTCATCTTTTTGCAAAATACGTTAGAGCGAAAACTTACGTTACCCAATAAATATCATTTTAACTCCTCAGCAGCTATTTGATTTGACATCAAAATGGGTCGTCATATCAACGGGCGACGCATGTAAAAAGATACGTAAGTGCAGTTCATAATTAAGGAGTATAAACACATTCCGTATTACAGTAAACATATGCTATTACATACATGTTATGTTCATAAGCTTCAGCACGCTCTCGATCTCCAGCATACTACTATGATTAACATTTGAATTTCTTTCCCAAGGTGAGAGTGGCTATTTTTCTTGATTCCCATAAATCGCTGATCGATGGTTGCCCATGAATTCCCATAATTTTCCAGAATTTCCCATCCAGCCACCCGCCATTCCGAGAGAATAACTCAGGCTTCCTTACCTTTCCCTTCTTTAATCTTTTTATTCATGACTAGCACCACCTCCTTCAACATTCACTGAACTTCCCCTCTTAAAATAAAAGTGAAAAGAGACCCTAGCGACTCCCCTGGCCCCTTTACGCCCTGACCCCTTCCCCTTATCAACCCCACGCCCTTGAATAACATTGCTTCGTATGAAGGGTCCTTGACACTGGGAGGGCACAGGTTTAGCAAAGAGGTCTGCTAGAGGACCTCGGAAAACTGAAACTACAAGTAGAGGCGGGGTCTGACTACGAAGGGGGAAGCGGATGAAGTCATAGGCGTGAGATAGGGAAGCGGTACAGAAGATTCGGCCTCCTTGAGTGCAGGGTTGGTTGCTATTCTCGCAGAGCAATCATCTCCTAAGTTTCAATCGCGTAGCCTGCAAAACTAATTTGACAAAGTAATGCACAGCCTGCTGTATTACGACATTTCATCCAAATTTCTTCTGTTAATAAACATTCTTCGAGCACTTCCATGTAACCTTATGGCGATATGTATTTCATATATCTTTAAATAAGAATAACCCTAGTGGGTGGCGCGTTCGCCTTTGGTGAGAGCAGCTCCGGGTTCAATTCACAGTTCAACATTTATCTGCGTTCTCCAAGCACTGTGATGAAAATTGGTTTCTGAGTTAAATGGTAGCAGATCTGATGAAATACAGCCCTCAATATGCATGGTTGGAATCGATGCGAGGACCGCATATCCAGACGCCAATGCCATTGGCTATCATGGTCCTAGTTGGCCAAAACGAATGCTTTATTTAAATTTAATTTAATGTGGAATATTTAAATAATACTGCAACCATTTAGTTTATAAAAACCTGAATTTGAGGCAGTGGTGAGTTTTTACTCAAAAAAGAGGTTATTTATTGCTTATGACAAAATGAACTAAATATCTTCATTCGACTTGCGCGTAAGAAATATCTCTCTTGTTTAGACAGAATAATCACAAATAAAATGTCCCAGCCTCTTTTCAATAATATTTATTTTGAAGTAACAAGAATAACTTACGTAAGATATACAAAAGAATAGTTCCCATTTTCGATGGGATTTGGTGGGTGAAACCACGAATGCCTGAGAATTGCACAATTCGCCCATATGTGAAGCTATCCCTAGTTCACTTTCTCATATTTTCCTTGTAGAGAGATCATTTATCATTCAAATATGATCGATAATTTTCATTGGTGGTATTTAAGGGCTACAAAGAAATCCTTAGTTTTGTAATTCTGACATAATTGTTCGGGAGTTTAAACTTTCCAGGTGTCTCCTAAAATGCTGAACATTTTTCTGAATAATTTTGAAATCTTATTTTCTTATTTAGTGAGCAAAAGAATGCTTTCAGGTTCTTGAAATTCAATTATTTGTCTCAACTCAAACTACTAAAATAAGATTTCGGTCCTTTACAATTAAATAAGTTATCTTGAAGTCAATTAAAATGTTTCAACCACTTCCAATATGTGTTCCTTCCAATATTTGTTTTTCACCCTTTCGTAATAATTTTAATATAAAAGGAATAGTATATACAAACTGCTGTTAAAACCCATGAAGAATGTTTCACTGAAGTAGAAGCTGTAAAATAACTCAGCCCCATAAACTATACTTAAATAAGGAGTCTATGAAACGAAGTTATGCCCGTGGGTTTTAGCATGGCAGCTTAATGCTCACTTATTCTCAAGGAGCCATAAACTACTAGTGCCATTACACGACTGACAGTTTAACGAGAACTTCTCCTGTGGAACATACGGAACAGTTATGAAGTTTCAAATATCGCAGATATTCTTGAAGTATATGACTTCTAAATCTAAAATATACGGCTACTTAACTCTGTTTTAACATCTCCTTAAATGTATCCCAGGAAAACCATGGATTAATACGCTTATATATGAAAATGAGTGGGAATCAGACAATGATACACAAACAATTAACATTTCATAGAAAATAATTCACAGTAATTTAAGAAATGTTGAAACTAATACATCTCTTCATCTTTCCATCTACGAGTATACGTCCGTTAATATTTGCATAGTTCCATACTTGAATTAACTTAAAGAATCAGTGTGCCTGAGAAAACAAGTAGCAGTATTTTCCTTAGCGAGACTTCAAAAACTTACAAATTAAAATCAATTTATATGCTAAACTTGAGCAAAAATATCTCAAACTCTGAAAGGATTTTACTAAGAAGTAAGCGAGAACTTAAATTGACAACTTTAAAAGACACGTAGAATCATTTCCAGACTAGGTTTCTTGGCTACTTTTGGGGAATCTTAAATTCAAATTTACAAAAGCAATCTTTCTTGGCATATCTAGTTACGAAAAAACTGCACGATATCCATTTGGAATTTTTTCGGAAAGAGATATTCGCCTTCAAAGTCACAAAGAAGTTTTGCAAAGAATGAATTGGCCAGTCACTTGGTAGAAGTAAGGAAATGACGTGAATCGAAGGGTAGGCAAGTGAAAAGATGTGATTATAGGATTAGAAAAGATCCTCTTAAGGCTTCTCGGTAAAATATAACATTAGCTGGAACGTGCATGTGTCACATAAAAGAGATATTTTTACATAAAACATGATCAATGTAAACATCAAGGGAGATTTTATTTTTGTTTTTATATTATTGAATACATCAAAAAATCCAATAAATTCTACATTATGATTCCTTTTCTAGCAATGAATAAATTAAATAAAAAAACCAAACAGATTATTTCCGTAAATTACAGAATATAGCAACACCTTGACTTACAAACTTAATTCTCTCCTGCTCGAAGTTCGTAACTCCACAAGTGTGAGCCTCAAAATTCAATTATCCGATATATCTTTTCCATTATTTCGGTTAGTATCCCGAAATTTCGGTCGTTTCTATTGGTCAATATGGAACGAGATAATACTTCGTACGTAGAGCTGTTCTTGAGTCGCGATACCACTGTACCGACCGAATGGAGGAATCGATAGATGAATTGAAAACAAATGTCGCATGAATTCATAAAAATACTTTGATTATAAGTCCATCTGAATTTAATGAAGGGAATGCCCACTAAAATAAATGTAAAATATCATGAAAGCTGATTGATTTTGAATTCGATTTCATTTCAAAGGCCTTTCTGCATTTCTAATCATTCGTAAAATGTCCATGGTACACATAGATTATACTATGTTTTAACTACATTGCAATTAAAGAGATATTTATGCAGACCCCCTTTATGTAACCTCTAACCCACTTAACAAGTGTATACAATTTCATCTTAATAAAATACGAGTAACTTGAAAGGTCTTTACCGTACTGAAATCAAATAAAATACGATTTCATTCCACAAATATTAATACGGTCTGACACACGAGGCTTCGGCACGCAAGCAATTCGGCTTAAATAATATTTTGAGGCGTAAAGTTGCTATGGTTAACGTTACATTTATCGATTTAATAACATATTAAATTTATGATTTTAAAGTATGTGTATGGAATGCTATCGGAATTTCAATTCGCAACAGGCTATAATCTATTGAAAGATGTAATGAGTAACACTTCTAACATAACCCTCATTGGTGTAGTCAATCTCACTTGGCCAGCTCTAGGAATAGCATTGCTACCTGAATACAATAGGCACGAATCAATGATCAATTCGTAAAAACCACTTTGCTATTATGGTCCGCACAAACTGGGGAAAAAAATTTAAGTTGAGGAATATTATTCGGAATGGATATCGAAATAAAATGACTCGATTACATTGATAACATACCCTGGCATCAAGAATTTTCGAAAACCTACGACGACTATTTTCTAAGCCAATATCATCGATTTCTCCCGCCTGCCAAAGATGCGGATTGGATGGGAATCCAGGCGAAGGAGGAAGTGAACGAAGGAAAATAAAGAGGGAAAGGAGGAGTCAATTGGGAGAACGGAAATGACGTAACGAACCGAAGAAGCCGAGTCGTTTCCGCTTTCTCGATTGTCCACTGGACTGCGTAACTCGGTTTTCTGGCTTTAACTGTTTTCCCCCATAAACCCCATTCTTCCCTTTCGAAGGTTTATGCATCTTTGCTCTCCTACTGTCTTTTCTTCAACAAAAATAAGGATAAGGATGCGAATATTGAGTTCTGATTCATTTTTACTTCATTCATTCAGTTTTATTTGACTTTCCAAAAGATTTTAAGATGCAGAAATGAAAGAAAAAAGTCTACCGTAGCCGGGAATCGAACCCTGGTCTGATGGGTTGGTGATAGGATATGATGAGAAATTGTGTGCTACGGAGCCCAAACAGTAGCTCCTGTCCAAGAAATTGAAGAATAAATGGTTCTGCCGTGGTAGCTTAGAGGTTAGAGCATCCGCCCGGAAAGTGTAAGACCTTCGATTCAGGCTGTTCATATGCATCTAAAATCAAGCATGTGAACCGTGCGTTTTTCGTTGCTTATCTATCCTCCGAAGGACTCCTAAAAAGCAATTTTTCTCGAATATGACACATTGGTTATCGATATAACAACTGAACTAAAATATAACCCTTTTTTTAGGATGATATTTAGGAATATATGCCCATATCTCTTTCACAATTATTGTATTTAATTTGATGACGGTGTTGAATAAACACGGAGATTTATAAACAAAACACATTTTCCTTAGAAACATAAGATACTCTTTCGAACCAAATCGTATTGTTCATAATGATTACAAATTAAAATTATTGCTGAAATGTTACTGAATTCTGTTCTTTGCTTAATATACATTCAATTGATTAATATCATACACCGTTCTTTAAAGCTATTGAGAAATGTATTGATGCTTCAATGAATTTTTATTTCACGAATTCACTCAAAGGATCCAATGAATGCTAACCGAATATCTTATATCCAGAAGTTACGGGAATTCACTAAAACGCAAGTAATAACAGCAACTAGTCCTTCAATTTAATGAAGGCTATTATCATGAGAAAATCACCGCTCAGAGGAAATTAGAATAACCAAAAGTTAAATTAGATTAATTGAATTTGATCCAGGCCTCGATGCCGGAGAGGCATGTTAGCCCCTTTCCACTAAGGTACCGGTTTCGAATCCCGGCCAACCTGAATTTTCCTGTTGGGGAATGGATTTCCGTGTTCGTTTATTGTTTTCTACTTCACTGTAATTGTCATATGACTAGATTTTTGTGAGGACTTTAACGAATAAATAAAGTAGCTAATAAATAAATATTAGATCGATTAAAATTTCCTTAGATTAATTGAGTATCACCGCATATTTTTTACTGTCGCTACACTATCAGGGAAGGTATTTATTTATTTAGAATAACTAAAGCAACATCGGATATCTGTCGCATCTACTCTGGTTTCACAGTACTCGGGCAAAGGTGAATATCACACGAACCGTTTAATTTACATATATAAATATGCAAGCATAAGGGCAGGCTCAGAAGATTGCAGTTAAAGGAGAAACGTATATAACTGGCGTATGGCTACGGCGAGAACGTGAGAAAGGAACATGTGGAAGACTGCGGATGTCCAACGTCCGTTATGATGTAGATTGCCGCCGGGTATTTCGAGGGGAAATAGGGAGCATGTTCTGAAGAATAACACCCCCGAGGAGGGAATGTATTGGTTACTTGAACTAACGAGGGAGACCTCGAGGAAAAATAATCTAACGTTTTCATATCTGCGTGCGATACCCTAATGCATCGCGCTGAAAGTTATCGTTAGAGCACTAAAACATTTGAATGTATACAAAAATCCTTTTGGGGTATTTCGAAATATTCAACAAAGATGGGTCTCTGATTTACGGAAATTAAATGAATTTCAGATCCTATTATGTTTGCATAAATAATAAAAGGAATTGAATCTCGATCACTGGGATCTAATCGTACCAAATTTTTTTATCACATGGATGGTGAATTCGGAAAACTGTTCACTAAACATTTGGCTACACTGCAGAATTTCTTTGTCTAATTTTCTACAAAGCTCCTCCTTCAAATTACCGATGTGTACGTACGTACATAGGCGTAGAAAGCGAAGGGGTCTCAATTTAATTTTGAAACTATCGCTAGATCCACTCTGAGAATTAGCTAAAATGTCGCAAAAATCAGAGAAAAATATGGTCAAAAAGTACTAAATAATAAAATGGCATTAACTAGCTTCTTACATAAGATTGGAATGTCTGTTAATAATTACAATAACTAAATATGTAATATGAATATTAAGTCTTTTATCAACTAAGCGTAATGCTATATTAATCTTAAAATAAGTCAAAATTGTTATGTTCATAATACCTATCGTACAGTTGTATCGACGTAGAATAACATGCTCCACAGAGTGCTAGGTGACTCTGAAAACAGAAAAATATGTCGCTAAAAGAAGGAAAAATCTCCAGAGCAAGCGACAAAATCGCTAAATTAGCACTTTTGATAACCCGTAAGTTGAACGTATTCCACCGTACAAAGATGTTCTTCAAAGCAATGTCACAAATCTACTGCTTTAGGTACGTTTTATATTACCAAATGCAAATACGTACTCCCATAATTCTCATCGAAACATTAAGCAAAGCACATCAAAATTGTCACCTTTACTTTGGAAATTGAGGGACGGAATAATTCATTGCTTGATTCGCGATTTGATAACGATGAAATTATAAGGAATATTCTGGATGCTTTATGTATCCATAGCACTCAAATTAGAACCTTAGAGTCGGTGGACTGTCGGGGAAGTCTAACTTCAAGGCGCAGGAAAAGTTTAACACCATTTTTGATAAAATTCTTTCAAGTTTGTCACAGGAAGATGTAGCAAATAAGTTGGAAGCTTTAGGTGCATGCGAAGTTGCTTGAATAATATGTCTAAACTCATCTCTGGAATGACATCTTCAATGTTTCAAATTTTATGAACGAATAATGAAGGTTTTACAGAGAAAATCAATACAAATCTAAGAGAATTTAGCTCTCATTAGGCATTACCGAATAATTCTTCTCCGATTAAAGGAAAAACTCTACTTTTTCTCACTTTTAGCATTGCTTACAAGTGCTAAACTCTTAAATATTATAAAGGAATACCTAAAATTTCTTTTTAGTATGTAAATATTCATAGTGAACCATAATGAAGTTACTTTAAACCGGAAAAACTTAACCATCATTCCGCATTAAAAGGCACTGATATAAAATAAACCGGCCATATTTAACAACCACTTCCAGATTTATTATTTTATTTTCTATTAAAATTTGCATTGCAATATGGCCATTTGGCCAGGTGACAACGCTGGAGGGGAGTATAACATGATAATTTGAAAACTGCCTGGCATTCGCCCTAGACGGGAGGGAAAAACCTCCCGTCCAGAGAATTTCCACAGAAGATCATTTTATGACGCGATTCATCCCGAAATTGATTTCCATACAGAAAAGCCTGAATTGATAAGAACGTAAAACCCAATCACACCTCACTACTTCAAATATTTTGCAAATATTCGACAGCTCCCCCTCCTGTATACCAAACCAGATGATCCTTGCGAATGAAAGAAAGGGGAAAGAATACATTTTTCAATATTCCACAAACGCATTGAATTATCACCCGACTCGTATCCGAGACGGTGAGAGCCAGACGAATGGCCCCACTGCACCATCGTGAAGAATAGGATGCGAGACGTGAATAAGTAATGCGCCTTTAGAGTGGCATTTGATTCGCGTCTGCAAATGAGCTCGTGATGAAGGCGCCATCCCCGCAGCTTTTAACTGGGAGGAGAGTTATATCTGGGGCGGTCGGCGAACTTTTCCACTGAGGGAGTTGCTTCACGAATTGTATTTCACGCCCGTCATCCATATCGAGCATTTTGCGCCTAAGACTTAAATGCGGATTTCAGAGACGGCCTCGTGATCGCAGACGGAATAGAAGAGTGGCCGCATTAGATCGATACGCCACACGTCCCAAGTCAGACACCACTGGGGAATTCTTCTGCACGCAGGGTAAACAGTCTTTTCTCATCGACCTCTTTGTACCTTCGATGGAGGCTTTATAATTGCAAAACTGAGCTCGAAATGACCTTCTCCATCACATTACTCTGATTTGATCAAAATATAGAGACGAAAATGAAGAATAAGCATTCGATGCTCAAGTAATTTGGAAATCTACGAAAAGGTTCGAAATATTTTAGATGGCTTGTAGATATTTCCCAGCCCTCCAAGATGATGTTACAGGAATAAATTTACAAAAAAATTAATAAAAAGGGTTATAAAAATCTGAAAAATTAGATCAACAAGCAAGATATTGGGAAATACATGACGAATAGTTGTCCTGGGTGCTAGCGATGATGTTTGCTTATTTTGAAGCTTTTACAAAATTCCACACTAATTTCGCGAATATATTCATTTTTATTTTATTCAGAAAACTCAAATACTTGATAAGGTTCAAAATTTCAAAAAAAAAAACATTATATTCGTCAGAAAAAGGATAATTTTACTCTTTGCTATTGCAAAAAAATTTTCTACCTCCTAACATAAGAGTATTCAACAATGCTCCATGATAAGTCTATCGCTACGGTTCCACGATATTTTTACGTTCCAAGATCACAAAAGTAATTTTAAACATGGATGGTGAAAACAAAATGTACGACTCTTAAAGAGAAAAAATCCATTTCGTACCAAATTAGAAGAATTTTCAGCGCAAAACTTCATCTCTTTTTAAGCCTATGTAAAACGATCACCTGCCATTCATCACGTGGCACTCTGAAATAATACACCCATCCCAAATTTTAAAATTCGTAAATTAAACGATCCCTAGTAGATTATCAAACCTATGAGAAATTTACCTCTGATTAACCCGCTAGCTTGGATAAATTTGTGAGATCTCAAGCGATAAATCACGAAAGATTAGGTATTGAAAATGGTTGAATTAATCTCATCTTTCTTGGTATTGCAACTCGTACTCATTGCCCTTGTGAATTTCTCCAAATCTCAACTGGTAACATATAACTATTTTCCCAAGCTTTTCCTTGGAAAACACTACTCCTTCTCTCCTATGCAAGACTAGTTAAAGCACTCCTTCCAATTGGGGGAATTCAGCTTCCTTTCTCCTCTACCGTCACCGCAACACTTTGTAGCTGTCATTCAAGGGCTCTTTGGCCTCCTCTCTCTCTCCATATCTCTTAAAGAGCTCACGGAATATAGAGAAATGGGAGGAAATCATCGACGCTTAACGGAGCCGTATAAAATCTCATATCTGCACTACCTAAAGGTCTTGACGCAGAATGCCAGGATGAATAGCTACCATATTAATACTGATAATCCTCGTGTTTTTACTGAATCATGCATATTGCATTTAACATGGCATTAAGGTTTGTCAGTCGATTTAAATACGCCCTTTGGAGTTATACCTAATGCGCAGTTGGGTCTAGTCCAAGTCAGAAAATAGGGGAGGCCGCTCTTCCTGAGCAGGGAAAAGCATTATACATAGCGAGAATTACCACTCAAAAGGCCCCCATCTCTCCCACTTTTTTCCACTCTCTCGGGACGCCGAGTGCCTTCCTAACGTGAATTAGGTATAGTTGGCTTTATTCTTGAGCAGAACAAGGCTTTCTTTGAAGCTTCAACTTTGGAACAACTCAAACTATAAGAGAAACTTCTATCCAACTTCTTCTTCAAAGTCTTTTCTCGTTTATGGGATCGGCTGATGATCTCTTGATGATAATGATGAATTTGGTTTTTGGAATTAATTTTTACAGCCGTTTTTACGGATACCCTTTGTTCCGCCAACTCTTATTAGGGAAAATTTGGCTCTCACCTGGAGCCGAACCAAGAAAGATCCCCCCTACCCAATTGGCTATACGTTAGCTCAAAACTTCCATGGTGAAGTAAAAATACATATGTATTAAATCTAGAATTAGGAAATTAATGTTTTTCGTATCAAGTCTGGAATATAATTTTGAACCAAATGAATCAAATCGCATACAATCCCAAATCCATCTCCTGATATCAATGATAACTCCGTAATCAATCGGATTAACACGGCTTTTCCTCGTCTCTTCACATTACTTCATCATTCCTTATTTTTTCAAAGATCTTTCATTCCAGGCATACATATACATCTTTACAGAAATTTATTCTTGCATCTACACGTATCTTTATACCACCACACCTTCTGGCGCAGCATAAAGAAAAATGTATCTTTCGTTTACTTTTGTCTCGATGGTTCACGGCTGTACTTGTTTCTGACTGTGATAATATGAAAGCTAATGAGATATGAGCGGTTCTGAATAATTTTATTCATCCCGGCCACTCGTAATGTTATGAAGATTGAAATTCATATCGACATTATGCTTACATTGACTTTATTACGTGTAGCTTTCTGGCTCAGTGAGGGCATACTACCTCACTCCTCATCTTACTTAGTCGTCTCGATCCCTCTCCACAGCTTTATATGGCTAACCGGCATTCGGACGTACAGAGAGACGGTGGACTAAATCAATTTGTATCCTTTAAATAGGTAGAGCGAATAGTGAACAGGACAAGTTAATCTCATTTAATTTACTAAAATTAGTGAGACCGAGTCGACGTTCGCATTCCTCCCGAATAAAAAGGAATCAAGAACGGGGAAACTCGATTAAGGGAAAAGAAAATGAGGCAGGATTAAAGCGAAAATTCAAATAACCAAAGAGAGCGGTCTGGTGGAGAGGTTTGGTTCTTTTATACAGTTTCTGGACGAAATAAAACAAGAGGAAAACCTCGTTATCCGCATAATATGATCCTTTGTGTTTACTCTCCGAATCGGTTTGCCTATCGACCGACAATCCATTCAAGGCGGAGTTTTTGTTTCTTTTGTTAACAGAACGCCCGAAATCTTCACTTGAGATGGGATTTTTTTTACGTTTTCTCTTCCACAAGAGAGCTTTTAACTAACGAAGTAATTAAGCGTGACTCGGATTTTCGCCTAAGGGCCCTCTACGAGTATTTATCATGGACATCGAGCGGGAAACCAAGTTAGTAGTCCGCTAATTTAAAGAGGTAGCATAATATATTTATCGGCAAACTTCCATCGGCGCTTGCCTTAGGTCATCGTGTTCCTCTACCTAACAAAGTATTATCTATGATTTATTCGTGAGATGGTGTACTTACTAACTACATCATCCAAGTATTTTAAAAGAAAACATTTCGACGAATGTAGGAATCGATCTTTTCGTAGAATGCTCATAAGAAATGCGTGGTGAAGTCTTCCTGTAAACAAAAGAATAATTCATCGGAAACAGTAATCCGTTAGTTTGATTTCCCGAAACAATAATACAACTTATTCCATACTAGCAAACGCCCCCGTCAAGTATGGACCTTAATTTAGCTTAAAAATATATCTATTATCGTATATATCTGGTCCTCCTAAGCCAGAAACAGTCCATCGTAAGACCATAATAACTCAATATATTTCTTACCATTATTTATTTTACTGTTCTCAAGTCATGAAAGCCTACTTTACGTACATTTCCTATAAAAAGATATAAGAACTGGTTATCCCTGTGTACTTATATGGGATAATTCATGATATCAACGTTCAACAATGGCCTTAGTGGTTAAAGGGATTGGTAGTTTATTTTCCAAACATTTTACGAATTTCCGAGTATTTTATCAAAGTTCTTGCAATTTCGAATTTATCATAATGTTTCACGGCTAAAATAAAATTATATGATAATTTTCCTTTCTTGTAACACTTATCTTATTTTCGTACGACCATTGTTTCTAATTTAATTTTGTAAAAGAAACAACCTCTGCTAGCCATGAAGACGTACTTTACGTTCATCTCCTATGGAAACGTATTATGGGCTCCTGGGTTCGAACCCGGGCCTTTACAGAGATGAGAATAGTTTTCCTGGGGGTTTCAGCATCGTAGAAACACAATGCAGTTTGTTTCAGATCTCTAAGCCAAGCCGTTTCTGAGATAGATAGTGGGACGGACGGACGGACAGATAAAATGATATTTAGATAAATTAATATTATAAAAATAAAAAGCAAATGTCTGTCCGTCCGTCCGTATATATGACTAGCTAAGCTTCTATCGTGATTTTAAGACAAAAATAATCTTCCTTTTCGTTGTATCTTAAAGCATTTCAGTGCTACCTAATTACGAATTTTGATGATCGTACTTTTTTTATAAGTAAACTGTTCTTCGATCGCATAATGCCGTTGCCTTATCGTCTTTACACATTACATTTACATTTACATTTACATTTACATTTACATTTGAACCCTGCAAACCGCTAGAGCGCATGGCAGGGGGTATGGGGGGGGTGGGGGTCTTTTGTATGTCCTTCGCATGTTACATGAGATATTAGGAGATAACTCTCTATATGATAGATGTTTGAGATGTATCACATGCTAGAGTTTTCATCCTTAACAAGTTACTTTTCCTATGTAAATATCTTTGCCTCTAGACACATTTAGCACCTCTTCTCCATTTAGCCTACTCAAGAATATTATCTACCCTTTAAACTTTTCCAGCAATTAAACGTTAAATTTTAAAAATTGATGAAATATTAACTTTTTGGGATTCGTTAAGAGTGCATTCATGACGAGGTGGTTTTTTATTTGTCCTTCGGTATTTAGTATACACTGTTTAAATGGAAAACCTCCAAGTATCGCTTCAAAAGAACCTTTCCAATAGCTATTAATCTAGAGAATTCGGTAACTTTCATAAAATACAGCGTTAATTATAACATCTGTAAAACGAAGCATTACTCAGAATAGAGGTCCGCATTCCGCTAAAATTCCCCCATTCTAGAAAATCGGACGTCACCTAACTGTAGGTTTCATAGACGACATCAGTTAAGGAAATTGTTCGCTTTTCAATCAATTATAAGATCGCGATAGATTTCAAGCACGTCACGCTGCTCACTCTCCTTTACAATCACCACGGATGCTTAACTCAGCTTTCCACATTATCCCTCCCCGTAAGTCACCAACCCTCAAGTACAAAAAGGCGATGGAATTTGAGATTTGTCTGCGTTGGAGAACTTTTATCGCCTCCCAACAATGGAACTGAATTCCGTTCCAATCAGAAGCGAAATCAAAACAAGGAACGCCTCAATTCAGCCGTCGATTCGGGCAAAGCGCCCTCCAGATCTTACTTCGTAACATAGAGGCCTTTCAGACGTAAACCCCTCAAGTCCTGCTCACTCGTTATTCTTCTTTCATCGGAAAATCTCTCCGCTCCCCGCAACCAATCCTACAGTTTCCGATCTTCTAAACGACCAAGCACTTGTACATCGTCTAAAAATCCCCGCCATATCCTTCATGCAATCCTCTTGTTTCCTCGTAAATCCAACGTAATGCTTTCCGCGGATATCTAGTGATTTTTCACGCTGGATGCTGCGATTTTTGAAGCGGTCGTGTCTCGCCTATCGGAAAAATGGAAACGTTTGCATGAATCACGCTCGAGCGCAAATCGCTTCGAGATAAGCTTCCGTTACAACGTAATTTTTTTATCGAAAGTTTTGCGACTAAAATATCTCATTTCCAATCCCACGTAAAATAGAACAAAATATTAGAATTTATAGAACAAGAATATTTCTTTCGCTGGCAGTTCTCTTTGACCTCAGGCAACGAATGGGCCGATATGACGAAAGAAAAAATCATTGTTGCAGGTACATCGCAATACTTTCTGCCTAATCTGATTCCATTCTTGGCTCCTTGGCTAAGAAATAAATGGATCCATTTTTAAACCATTAAAATCAAGCAGACACCGTTCCTTTCACTGAATTTTACATTTAAATGTAAAATTTGAATGTTGCAACCGCAATTAAGCCAAAAGAGTTTTAAAATTTCCATATCAATGTATAAACATAAGGTATTCCAATTCCTCTGGAATTTTAAAATCAGAAATTAACGCAAATGTTATTTGATATTTCATTGCGAGAATAGCTTTAAATTATTTTATAATATTCCGAAAAAAACTAAAAATTATAATGCATCAAAATTATATATAATTCTTATTATTACGAACAAAATGTTCACACATCATAAGGCTTGAAAAATAAAAAAGCGATAGATTTATATTCAAAAGCTTTTCCCTTTAATCAAATGCCTACTTTAGAATATTATTATGATAAAAATTACCATAAGAATCTAAATAAGTATTGACTGACAATATTAGTGATTCAAAAACCTTGTGCAATGTTATTCAGAGATCATTTTTACAGATAAATAAAATTATGATTAAACGCTGACACACCCTATAATAACGGTCGGAGGAGGAGGAACGTGATATAATATTTCATATTTTCTTTCTTCTGCCAAAAAAACTAAATGCAGTTTTTCTAACTTTGAATTAAACAACTTGTTTCGATGCCACCGGGAATGAGTACTGACAAAAACCGTCAATAATTTTGAGAGAAATGTGGCTAAATGTACTTGTCCTCCCTCAGCACTTAAGCACGTATTTTATAGATAAGTACGCCATCTCAAAACGAACTGGAATAGTCAAAAATAATTGAGTGACTTTATCAAAAAATTGTTTCGTTTGCACTCCTTTTCACGAGAAGGATATCACACCTTAACTTCTGAAATAACTTTGGCTCTTGCAACTCGAATTTGAAAGTTCCTTAAATTCGAAATGAAGCCCGTAAAACGATAAGCGCATTCAAAGTTCGATAATAATTCCACAATCCTTCCTTTTCTTCCAATAAAATCTTCAAAAATCCTAAACATCACATTTCCCCTGTGTTACTTGAATTATTCATTTTATAAATAATTTCAGGAAACCCAAGGTCGGATTCTTGGAGCCGTCACAAAACCACATACACCGTTTCCTCCTAATCCAGTCCGAAACCACTCATAAACAACCCCAGTGCACGAGGCATTGCACAATCTCCTTCCCTTTACTCTTAAACGGCACCTCCTTCCCTTACTGTGCATATTTCGAGGCACGTCTTGATAAAAAATACCTCCGGACCCTTATTGTCGCCGAGGAGAGGCACTTGACAAGTCCACGTGTACTCTTTCCGTCCTCCTTCATCCCTCACGGGGTAAAACCCCTCTTTCTCTGGTGCCCACTCGAGAAACAACCGGGGGACCTATCGACCCGCACTTTGACCTCGTTGCCCTCTCCCCCGCCGCCCCCCGCACGATGAAGTTGACGGTGGATCCGTTTTTACCACCTGAAACGGGATATTGGGTGAGTTCCTACAGCGAGTGTGTGCGAAAGGTTGAAGTTTAAGTGAATTTGCAGCGGTGGTCTATTAACGCCACGCATCGCCGCTACCGTTAGAAAAAGGAGCGGTGAGAGTAGGAACCGATAAAGCTCGCATATAGTCACGAAACGATCCTAAATGGCAGGTGTAGTTCGTGTTCTACAAACCCTTCGAAGGATGAAAATGTATGCGGTGAACTGAATGACTGTTTCGACGGATTTTGTAGTTCCTAAACTGTGGGTGGAGACCTTCAGGGCCCACGCGATCTTTTGTCTACAAGCGGTCTTTTCCACGTTATTCAAGCATAATAATCAGGATAAAGAGCTTACAAAATATACAATTTTCAAGTCTGCATAGCAATGTTTATAGATGGAAGCCCCAGAAGACTTTTATATAAATATATACATGGATTTTCTTTGGTAACGAGGATGGGTAAATAAAGAATTAAATATCTTGTAATGACAGAAATGAAAAATTTTCAGGTAATTATTTTCTTCTAAATAAAGTAAATGATATTTATTCTTATCTTTAAATAATTTTAGACTTTTTAGATTAATTTGTAATTAGTTGGAGATTGTGTTTACGATGCCGCTGCCAGAATTACTGTATATGTAAAACCAATATAAATATTCAGATTTGAGCGTATCGCTCCCTATTTTCATTTGTTAGCCCAATATAAAACAATACACTTTCATCGACCCCCTAAGTTTATATTATATCCAATGCTCGATGTATGCAACGTAGCAAAAGGACTGTCGGAACTCCGCTATATGCAAAACCAACATTTAAAAGACTTTATACTAAACTATAGCCGAATCAGGCCCATATATTTTCAATTATCATTAATAATATTAATCAGGTATACCAACGTTAAATTTCGATCAAGGAACAACTGATATCCACCCAGAAGTTTCATTTCAACTTTCACTAAAATCAAAGTGAAATAATGAACACAGAATTTAAATTACAAACATGTTTCGTGAGTATTATATCTAGACAAGGAAAAGAGCAGAGGTGACTTCGCACTTGGCGGAAGGCGTGCATCTAGGAAAACCCCCAAAGAAAAACGGACATAAAAAAGTCTGAGAGAACTCGAACCTGGAGACTACCGCTTTACTGGCAAATGATTTATCTAATTATGCAATCGAACCAGAACATATTCTTAAGCCGTTTTAGAAGACTTTGTATGGGAAAAGTTGTTTCGTCCGACTGAGCACGTTCTAGATGCACGCCTTCACGTGCATAGTTACCTCTAACCTTATTCTTGTGTGTTATCCTTCTTTCCACCACTTTGTATTACCGGTCCCTCAACGAGGACGCTAGCCGTGGACGATGCCGGACGAAACCACTCCCCATGCCAACAAAGTCTCCCAAAACGGCTTGAATATATGCTTTGCCTCGACAGCTTAATTGGTTAAAGCATCTGCTCGAAAAGCTTCCAACTTCGTTTCCTAGTCCCGTCAGACTTTTTCCATATCCGTTTATCCTAAGGTTATATGTAGAGATTACTGAAAATTGGCTCATTATATTATTTAATTTAGTACTTCAAAACTCAAATATCAATTGTAGGTCAATAATAATATTCCCTGGAGTTCAGAGAAATTCAACTTTTTAAATGTGTCAATGGTAATTCCTTTTTTTTCCAATTGCTCCCTTGATTATTTTAATATTTCCCGCTAACCAAGAAGCGTTACCGGAATTTTTTAAAAGCATATTTGTAGCGATTATAAGAATTAAATATCCAACACAAGTAGATCGTAGTGGTTAAGCCGCATACTTTATAAACAACTCTTAAATGCGAAAGCTTTAATAGCGGAAAACTAATCATCGAATAATTGTATTTAAAAATTAATACACTGAATCGATGCAGAATGACATCCAAGATGATATAATCGTTATTTTTCGAAATACACGTACGAGCTTAATTATATATACTGCAGAAATATTTGTAATTTGTCAGGAGCAAGTTAGGCGGAAAATTATAATCTGAACCGTATTAATAATTTCTTTTAAAAATACGGGCTCAGGGAAGATTTAAAAAAGGTTGGATTCGAAAATAATGACGGATTTTGGAAAAATGAGAAAACGCGTATTTCGACTTTTTCATGTCGATATTATAATATGGAATTTTATAATCGTTGCGATGAATAATAACAGTTGAGATAAAAGAACAATTGACGCATGAATTGTTAGCGATCCAGTTCCCCCTCCCCGCTTTTTATTTCAACGTCGGTTATTTCGACTGCCTACGTCACAAAGACCCGCCTACCAAACATCCTCCTGCTAATGCTCGTTAATCTGCAAGCTTCCTTAACCAATTAAACCTTAATCCACTTGCTTGTGCCACTTGGTTTTTTCAACCCTATTCCCACTTCAGCGAACAAACGCAAACCATCCCGTCGTAAACTTTGGATTTGTCCTCCCACAATCCCCGTTGACGTATCTGAAACCCTTTCCTTACTCGGAACCAATCGTATGCACTACAGGGTCCACGACACCGAACCCAAATACACAAACTCCCGAACCCCGCGCCCTCCCACCGCCGTCCACAAGACTAAAGCGACACTACAGACAGAAGAATAACGAGGAGCGAAGAGGAGGGAAAACGATAGGATAGAAAGGGCGATGAGTGTCATGGCCCGTGTGAAGTGCGGCAGGTGTCCTAACAATGGAGGAAGAGGGGAAGTCCCTCCTTTGAGAATATATCCCACCGAGGCGTACTGGAGGACGCTGGACCGAAATCCTATTCTTTCCGCTCCCTATGAAGTAGTGTGGGTAGTTATTTATGACGCGGGATGCATCAGAATGAAAGGGGGAATATGAAAAAGAGATGCGCAAACATATAATCGCCTGCACGAGGGCGACGATGACACTGTGCAATGTCTCACGGTCCCAGATGACGAAACTGAAAATTTAGCTTTGACAAATACGGAGGAAACGCAGATGCAGTGATAACTCGCAAATCGACGTCGGCATTTTTAATTCATTTTCGCCATCCTTTGTTTTATTTCCTTCCGTTTTCTGGTCTTTTTCGGAAAAAGGAATATCTTGGGGCTTTAATACTTCTACTCATGCTTCATTATTCTACATTATTATACTCATATACATGTTAATATAGATGGTTTCGGTCTTTACTTGGTGGCATGCCATAAGATAATGTAATAAGATGGTAGAACTAACACTTTAATTTAAGGTATTGTATTTAAGGTATAAATTAAAGTGTTAATTATATCAACTTATTTCATTCCATACACATATTGCCTAGCAAGCCTCATTCCCTCTTCAGAGCTTTTGGTTGCTAACTGTAGAAGGGATAAGGATCCAAGCAGCCTTCAAGCTGATGACTGTACGGACAGATAGATTTATTTAAACGTGTACAATGTCAGAAAAAAAGCTGGAATTTATTGTTTATAACACTCCTACTCAGTACAGTAATGTAAGTATTATGGTCACCCATATCAGAGACACTGGAATGGACACGACAGCTAATTCATCGATTTTTCTTAAACAGATATTGGAAATAGTGTTCTGAAATTCGTTGGAGATTGTGTTTACGATGCCGCTGCCAGAATTACTGTATATGTAAAACCAATATAAATATTCAGATTTGAGCGTATCGCTCCCTATTTTCATTTGTTAGCCCAATATAAAACAATACACTTTCATCGACCCCCTAAGTTTATATTATATCCAATGCTCGATGTATGCAACGTAGCAAAAGGACTGTCGGAACTCCGCTATATGCAAAACCAACATTTAAAAGACTTTATACTAAACTATAGCCGAATCAGGCCCATATATTTTCAATTATCATTAATAATATTAATCAGGTATACCAACGTTAAATTTCGATCAAGGAACAACTGATATCCACCCAGAAGTTTCATTTCAACTTTCACTAAAATCAAAGTGAAATAATGAACACAGAATTTAAATTACAAACATGTTTCGTGAGTATTATATCTAGACAAGGAAAAGAGCAGAGGTGACTTCGCACTTGGCGGAAGGCGTGCATCTAGGAAAACCCCCAAAGAAAAACGGACATAAAAAAGTCTGAGAGAACTCGAACCTGGAGACTACCGCTTTACTGGCAAATGATTTATCTAATTATGCAATCGAACCAGAACATATTCTTAAGCCGTTTTAGAAGACTTTGTATGGGAAAAGTTGTTTCGTCCGACTGAGCACGTTCTAGATGCACGCCTTCACGTGCATAGTTACCTCTAACCTTATTCTTGTGTGTTATCCTTCTTTCCACCACTTTGTATGACCGGTCCCTCAACGAGGACGCTAGCCGTGGACGATGCCGGACGAAACCACTCCCCATGCCAACAAAGTCTCCCAAAACGGCTTGAATATATGCTTTGCCTCGACAGCTTAATTGGTTAAAGCATCTGCTCGAAAAGCTTCCAACTTCGTTTCCTAGTCCCGTCAGACTTTTTCCATATCCGTTTATCCTAAGGTTATATGTAGAGATTACTGAAAATTGGCTCATTATATTATTTAATTTAGTACTTCAAAACTCAAATATCAATTGTAGGTCAATAATAATATTCCCTGGAGTTCAGAGAAATTCAACTTTTTAAATGTGTCAATGGTAATTCCTTTTTTTTCCAATTGCTCCCTTGATTATTTTAATATTTCCCGCTAACCAAGAAGCGTTACCGGAATTTTTTAAAAGCATATTTGTAGCGATTATAAGAATTAAATATCCAACACAAGTAGATCGTAGTGGTTAAGCCGCATACTTTATAAACAACTCTTAAATGCGAAAGCTTTAATAGCGGAAAACTAATCATCGAATAATTGTATTTAAAAATTAATACACTGAATCGATGCAGAATGACATCCAAGATGATATAATCGTTATTTTTCGAAATACACGTACGAGCTTAATTATATATACTGCAGAAATATTTGTAATTTGTCAGGAGCAAGTTAGGCGGAAAATTATAATCTGAACCGTATTAATAATTTCTTTTAAAAATACGGGCTCAGGGAAGATTTAAAAAAGGTTGGATTCGAAAATAATGACGGATTTTGGAAAAATGAGAAAACGCGTATTTCGACTTTTTCATGTCGATATTATAATATGGAATTTTATAATCGTTGCGATGAATAATAACAGTTGAGATAAAAGAACAATTGACGCATGAATTGTTAGCGATCCAGTTCCCCCTCCCCGCTTTTTATTTCAACGTCGGTTATTTCGACTGCCTACGTCACAAAGACCCGCCTACCAAACATCCTCCTGCTAATGCTCGTTAATCTGCAAGCTTCCTTAACCAATTAAACCTTAATCCACTTGCTTGTGCCACTTGGTTTTTTCAACCCTATTCCCACTTCAGCGAACAAACGCAAACCATCCCGTCGTAAACTTTGGATTTGTCCTCCCACAATCCCCGTTGACGTATCTGAAACCCTTTCCTTACTCGGAACCAATCGTATGCACTACAGGGTCCACGACACCGAACCCAAATACACAAACTCCCGAACCCCGCGCCCTCCCACCGCCGTCCACAAGACTAAAGCGACACTACAGACAGAAGAATAACGAGGAGCGAAGAGGAGGGAAAACGATAGGATAGAAAGGGCGATGAGTGTCATGGCCCGTGTGAAGTGCGGCAGGTGTCCTAACAATGGAGGAAGAGGGGAAGTCCCTCCTTTGAGAATATATCCCACCGAGGCGTACTGGAGGACGCTGGACCGAAATCCTATTCTTTCCGCTCCCTATGAAGTAGTGTGGGTAGTTATTTATGACGCGGGATGCATCAGAATGAAAGGGGGAATATGAAAAAGAGATGCGCAAACATATAATCGCCTGCACGAGGGCGACGATGACACTGTGCAATGTCTCACGGTCCCAGATGACGAAACTGAAAATTTAGCTTTGACAAATACGGAGGAAACGCAGATGCAGTGATAACTCGCAAATCGACGTCGGCATTTTTAATTCATTTTCGCCATCCTTTGTTTTATTTCCTTCCGTTTTCTGGTCTTTTTCGGAAAAAGGAATATCTTGGGGCTTTAATACTTCTACTCATGCTTCATTATTCTACATTATTATACTCATATACATGTTAATATAGATGGTTTCGGTCTTTACTTGGTGGCATGCCATAAGATAATGTAATAAGATGGTAGAACTAACACTTTAATTTAAGGTATTGTATTTAAGGTATAAATTAAAGTGTTAATTATATCAACTTATTTCATTCCATACACATATTGCCTAGCAAGCCTCATTCCCTCTTCAGAGCTTTTGGTTGCTAACTGTAGAAGGGATAAGGATCCAAGCAGCCTTCAAGCTGATGACTGTACGGACAGATAGATTTATTTAAACGTGTACAATGTCAGAAAAAAAGCTGGAATTTATTGTTTATAACACTCCTACTCAGTACAGTAATGTAAGTATTATGGTCACCCATATCAGAGACACTGGAATGGACACGACAGCTAATTCATCAATTTTTCTTAAACAGATATTGGAAATAGTGTTCTGAAATTCGACAGTTTCGCAGTTCGACACCGAACCAGCGATGAAATAGAGTTGTATTGCGAGAATCATTCAACACAGCATAAAGAGAGAAACATTGACTTCTACTCCCATAATTGATATAAACCCCTGCTCTGAATCTTCCAATTATTAAAAAGCGAAACTATAACTTTAATGAATAGACCAACTCTTCATTTTATAGGAAAGTTTATGAAACAAAAAGTCATTTCAGCTGAGAGTAATCACTGCACACACGTCAAAAGTACCAACAATTGATGATTCAAAGATCGCTTAAGACAAATTTTCTTTTTTTTTTCGTTAAATAAGCATTAGGAAATTGAACATCGAAAGAAGTCTTTGGAAAGACACATCACAGTTGCTAGGTGAAAGAATTTTTCAATATTTTGTATTCCCTTTACACTTCGGTACTAAATAATTATACCTCAATCCACCTTTCACCGAGATACAATGTAAAATGAACCACTGAATGTCGAAATCTTGACGATAAAATAGGTATATTCCGTTATAATGAATTTGTGAGAGAATCTTGGCCATATAATATCAACTGAGTAAGGAGGAGGGAAAAAAAGGATACATACCTCCCTATAAGGGAATTTAATGGCGAAAATATAATGCAAACAAATTATGCTATATAAGAGACGGGAGGTAATATTACAATAATTGTCAAATATCAAAAGACCTCTTTTCAATCTTTGTTAGTAAATTTTACAGAATTTCAGGGCATAGAGTATAAAGTATATCCTCACTTTCTATAGATTTTCGCAACCTTGCTACGATGTAAATTTCAATGGAGATAGTTGGATTTTCACAAGAAATCCATCAAAGATCTTCCACAAGCATCCTTGAATGCATGATTTTGATAATCAATTGAGGGACTATGAAAATTCTGGGAGAAAACGAGTTTATCCAAATCATGACGCGTGAGATTCTTCAAATTGATTGATGAGAGAAAAAATCTTAGGGAAACCTTAAAAGGTTTCTTTTGATGAATAATACAAGAAAAACCGAGCCATTATCCGCTTAGCATTAATAAATCAAACGATAATTACTCAAATAGAACTTTATGGCATCACCGGATTATAAAAATAATACAAATCATATCCTCCGACTGATCACACTAATTCATCAATACTTTATTTATGAATCCTGGCGCATAAATCTTGCAGTATTAAATGAACGCTTTAAGTATCAATGTTAATGTTTGACACTTGAGTATAAAGGACTGCACATCTACTTTGATACTTTCCATACTTTTATTTACTTATTATTCGTTTTTTTTTTCTTTCTTTGCTTGGCTTTTGTAAAGGTCTCTCGTCCCAATCAGTTATTTTCCTCTATCGTTGAATTATTACGTAAATCTTTAATGAAATCTGGGACGCCGAGGTGGATTGGTTAAGCTGATTTCCAATTTAAAGGTAGAAGACTCCGAGAGAACGGATGAAACAGCTCTTCTTCGTTATCCTATCCTTCAAAATTAAGAGACTATTCACAGAGTATGTACACATTATACAGTCCTTCATTTCGTAAGTCAAATTTATCCTTAACAGGTAGATTCAACGCAGGCCGTCTTTATAAAGAAAATTTACTTAAGTCAATAAGAGCATGACGACAATAAGCAACTCTGTACCGCGTTGTAAATTTCGTGAGATAATCTGACTCGAAACTTTATCCCAGAGTCCCATCAATGCGTGATTTGAGCCAAAACCCAATGCTAATCCGTCCGCCATTTCTGTTTCCTCTGCAGTCCGCCATTATAAACCCAAATGCACTCAACAATCGAAGAGCTCGGAAACAATAAAACTGTATGAAAATGTCTCACTTTCCAGAAACTTCCCTCCACCATAAACATAATCAGTTCGTGCTGGCAGTCATTGCATCTCCATTGCGCGAATTTATGGGAGGATATTAATTTTCTCTCTGAAATTGCGCGAGCCCTTTCTCTTTTCTCGCGACGCTCTTGTGTGACGACGCGAGTGACATCTCGCGCCGCGCCCGCTAAGCTCGCAATAGGAATTTCTCCCCTTGGCGCACACCTGCGATCGATCGGCTGACCCCCCGACTGCGGAGTCCCCCATCCCCTTCCCCCTTGATGCGGAGATGCCAATCTCACGCACGCACCGCCGTGGTGTACGGCCCTCACGTAAATCCCTTCCGAAAAATTTTCCCTAATACCGTCGAAACTGCAAAATCGGAAGGGAGATAAGATTGATTGAGGAGGCGGGGTCACTTCCAGGAATTCTTTATTAGTTAAATGGATTTTCAAAGACGAAACGAAAAAAGAAAAAGAAAGTTAATACGAGAGTCATATTCGTACATGAAAGTAAAATCCCTTGCATGCATAACCATGTTCTTATTTCCAGGCTATGTTTCTTTTCCAGCTTTCTATTCCTAAATCTCTTAGTCATTACTCTCAGTAGGTGTGTGCAGGTTTTTCACACCCCCCTTCTATGAGGGTATTTTCCTGCTGTGGATATTTCTTCCTAGGCTTCTCTTAGGTTTTTAAATCCACAACTAAATATTTCCATTTTTATCTTAAAATTTAAATAAATAAGTACATTTAAATTAATTTCTTCTGTAAGTAATGTATAATGTAGTAATATTTTCCGTTAAATATTATCCTTCATGCCTAAACTTCAAAATTGCAAAATATCTGCTAAATATACTTTCAACCTTATATTTTACGTATTTAAGACTTTCGTTCAGTAGGATTTCACTGCGAAAATGCATAAACTTCCATTCTACACATCCATTTCAATTGAAAATCGTCTGGTTTATTTAGTCGGACTCTAAATTAGCACTTAGGTGTGCCATGATGGGAAAGGTAAATACTGCTTTACACGCAGCATAACCAGACAACAAGAGAGTTCTAAAGCGTAGATACAATTTCCATTCCGAAAAGACTTCTTTATTCAGCGCAGAATACAACTTTATGGGAGATGTGTCCAGCAAAACTCTTCAAGCGTACTATAATATTCGAAGAAAAGAATGGAACTCCGTCAGTTCGTTAGGCCGTGGCGTAAGCGCGCTGTCACTGCTTTTGAAAGCGCTCTCTATGCACGCTTACCACTCTTAGCGATAACTCTAAAAGTGATTCGCCCTTAGCCATTTGCGTTTCATCTGGGAGAAAAATGGAGAGTGGGAATTGCACAAGGGATAGAGGTTATCTTCCTATTCTTCTTTAACGCTCCGTCTGCGCTGATTTGTTTTCGATGGAGAGGCGATTCAATCGCCGATTTTTACGGCAGTCTGGAAACCTCTCACATCGGGAAAATCATGATATATGTCCCACGCTACTGCGGAAAACACAAACGGAAAAATATGCCTTTGCGGTCGAAAATGAAGATCGATGAGTATACTAATGTTTCCTGACCCCAGTTCCACCAAGAACAATCATCGATAAAACATTTAACATGGCCAAAAATTTCACGTTTACAATCTAAAAACTGTCAAAAATACATACTTAGACAATCACTTTTGCAGTCGATTCGGGTTTATCACAAAAATTTAATTTGCTTTCCATAATATTTTACGCTTCAACAAGCTATGTATCAAGAACATAGGTAGTGGTTTGCTATAAATTTAGTGTATTAACCTATTTGGTTAAACCTCTTCTCGTTACGTCTTAATTAATCTATGAATCATTTAGTTCAATCTACTGTTACTTATTCATTGGTTCGGTTTATACGTCATGCTTTGGTATCTTCACGGGAGAGACAGTAATCAAGCTATTAATTTTAAATGCCATATTTTCTAGTGGAAAATGTTTTTAAAGTTAATAAATTAACAATGCTATAAATGCATCCGTTCTAAACAGCCACCAAAATCCTGAAATTTCAGAACCTCTAACATTTAGTCATAGTCCAAAGGTCCGTAAAACCGTTTTATTTCAAAAGTATCAATCGAATAAACTCTAGATACCTATTCCAAATTCCTGTCACCAAAAGTAACTCCTTTCATACAGGCATGAAATATTTAGAGAATATTGCGATTTACAGAATCTCTTGCAAATGTAAGCTGTCTTTCGAGTGTAGTTATAAATGAGCTCCGTTGTAGATAGAGTGCAATTATCATTGAAAGGATGGCTTGAATTTATTATTATGAACTTTAAAGTTTTACTGAATATTAGATTAAATTGATTAAAATTAAAAAGTGCACGTGAGCTGTATTATGTTCTGGGAGTAAATTTGGTAACTAAACGAAAGCAACGGCGATCAAAATTCATAGTTTGTATCTAAGTGTAATTATTTCCGTTACTGCAGTTCGAAACATGCAGATAGTTCCCTACCTGATATTAATTCTACAAATAGATTGCAGTAAATTTTAAAGACGAATCTTTTCATTCGACGAATTTCAAACAGCAGACTTTATTTATAAATCAATTTCTGTTGGCTTTGTCCATCAATGTTTAATTTCATATTGAATATAAGGAATTTGGGTTATCCTTGAAGAGATGTGCAAAATTCAGAACACAAAAAATGGATAAACTTAAACCGAAAATCATATTCGTGCGTATATCCTTGTTCTTGCCCATTCAATGTAAATTTTGAGAGAGAATGTTACAAAGATTCGCCTAAGATCTATTAGTTTAAATAATGATGAGAGTTGCGGTAAAATTACAATGCTGGCGTGAAGCGAAACCTTGATTGTGGAGAAATTAGACGTTTCCTTCGCGACTAACTATTGGATAAGACAACCAACAGAAACAAACGCGAACTCTGATGAGCATCGGAGTGCGAGAGGGAATCTTGAATGAAAGAGATGGAGGAGTAGGGATGTTCCTTTATGGAGAACCCCTTGGCTGCAACGGAAGCAGAAATTTCCGTAATCGCTAATCCATTCACACGTAAAATTCTCATTAATTAATTCCGGTGATAGTTATGAAAGTTATTCACATTTGGTTCAATGAAAATTCAAAGTCTGACTCCATATTAGAACATATGTTTCAGTAAAATACGACCGGTTTCGAGAGTGTTACCTCAAATTCAGGCAACCGGAAGATATCCAAGACAGAATCTATACTGTCATATACAAAAGAAGGAGGCAACGGTGAGTGGTGTATATTCTGTCTTGCATTTCTTTCGGTTCCCGGCTCGGAAGGATGAGGTAGAACCCATGAGACCGGTCGTGTTTTACTCAAATACGTAAAAATACTCCTTTATCTGGATAGGTGAAAGTATTTTATATTCATATAATATTTTATATTTCTTTTATTCGCAATAATTTTCTTCGTTTATGTAATATTCATTTAATTTTTCTCATCTACGCGCTTAGAACTTTTATTGCGATCTCGGTAGTGACTTCTTTTAGAACCGTTGTATTTGTATAGCATAAAGTTCTTTACTGATTTTTATGACAATTTACTTCTAGCTGTTATGTCTTGGTATGAATTAATCTATGTGCACCATTTTTCTCACTTTTCAGTTGAGATTTAACGTCTTTTCCTTAAAACTTGGTTAACTATCAGTAGGTTTCGCAGGTTCTTCACACTTCCCTTCTTGAAAGTGTTTTCCTGCTGTGGTGTATTTTTTCCTAAGTTCGAACTTAGGTTCTTAAACCCTCAAAGTAGTTTTCTTCTTCTCATGTTTTCAAATTATCTCTTAAAAATTTCATATGACGAAGGGTTAGATGTAAGAAGAGACTTGCTAGTCTCAATCCCGCGTTCATAAAATCGCATTATTATTATTACTAAATATATTTTCTGCGGGCGGAGTCATCTTTTCATTTCATTGAACCAACCGTTAACATTCTAATTAAAGCTGAAAAGCTGCAAAATTGAAGCATAATGCAAGTATGTTGAGAGAACTGTATGGGACAAAAAGTTCGTATGAGCAACGGTTATTTTTACGTATAGTTTCGGATATGCAATCATTATCCTGAATGGGACATAATCATAACAAATTCTCAATGCTTTAGCGTTCTTACAAGCTTGCACAGAGCTACATTACGCCTACTTTTAACTCGTTCTCCTTGGGTATTCATTGACCGTGAAATTTCAGACATTCCTATATTTTTGTGCTCTCAATACCAAACAGTACAAATATTATGGCAGATAATCATAGCTAATTTGGATGACTCAAATGCTGGAATTGTTTTGTAAAAACGTTTCACTGAAGTTATAAAACGAACAGTTTCAGCTATAATTTGTAAACGAGCCAAATTTCGGTAAAATGTTTCCAACACTCCAGATATCTACTCGAGAGCGCACGCTATGAAATTAAAAGATTGACGACATTTTCGGAAATTTGTCGAACGAATCGACTCAAAATGAGTTTCGTTTCGTTCTGAAATCGAGTGTAAAAAAAACGGAGGCAGTTCTCTTCCGTGCGGACCACTTCCGAACGAATTGATTCTAAATTCGGCATGCGTTCTTCCATTCTTGGGCAAAGTACCTCCCAACTATGCAATTTTCGACAGTATTCAATTCCAGTCTGACGTGTGAAACTTTTAAAAAAAGGCACTCCAACTCCGGAAACAACTTCGCGAAAACTTTTTAACGAAGCACTTGCCGTTAGCGTCGACGAAGTAATTGCACGTTATTCAAAAGTCCTTACGGGTAAAAAGGTTCTCCTAATGGGAACTTTCATAATTTGAGCCAGGGATATCGCGCTACGGATAAAAAACGGTTTTTTCGTAACAGCCGAAGTAATTTTCCTCATAACGGGTCGAATTATTTTCGGGAAAATCTCGTGATTAATGTTTTTGATATCAGATGAAGATTTGAAAAATTGCCACTCGAAGCAAAAATAGGCCAAAATATTGCGATGTTTTTAGGTTGATAAATGGGTCTTGTAACTGGGAGAAAACTTTGGCTACCATCGCAGTAAAAGGTCTAAAACAAACGATGAAAGAAAAACGCACATTTAAAAAAGGACGAATTTGAAAAATGATAACGATATAAAGCGTTTATTCGGGCGAGTTTGAGATCCTATACCACCTAACTCATTGTCGTATTTGCTGATGTCTAATCATCGTCAAACGTGGATTTAAGAAACCTAAGAGATATTATAGTAAAAATGGTGGAAGCACGTTAAGAAATGTGAATCTACATAGTGAGCAGATATATAATGCATGATACTCTAATTCATGTGCTAGGCGTAGATAAGTATGATTCAGATGTACGCCAATAGATGGCAATCCATCTTCCGTATAACTTCTCCGCTAACCTACAGATGGCGCGGCCATATGAACTTTTCAAAACACTCGTAAAAATTTATAAATTTGAAATAATTCTGACGAACTGTCGAGGTGATTGATAAGATATTTTTAAATTTACAATTCCTATATTATGTAATACATTCAGCCTGTTTCAGCAGGTTTTTCAACTTGATTAATTTAAGTGGATGTGTGATTAAACTGCGTTTCATCGATACTATTTCAAAACAAAAATGATTCTCCGGAAAGACAGTTGACCAAAACAGGTTATATTCCTGATGAATCACTTTTCTAATGATATTAACTGTGATTTTGCAGAAATTAGTATTAACATTGTATAATCTTAAAAGTAAAAGATATTTGATAAAAGCTCAGGAAATTAGGAGCACTATGTTTTTTTGTGAAACCCATACACAGAAAGACAATGAGCTTCCTCTTTTCCTCCCGATGTCCCTGATACGTCTCCAGGTCATTTAAAGAGCCCTTCATTTGAACTGCATGTAACTTTTGTTTTAATCCCGTAGAGATAACTTCTTTTGAAAAAATGAATTCTGAAAATGGTCGTCCGACCCAACACTACCCAACCCGAACGCTTTCACGAAGGAAAAAAAGAAACTCTTTAAGAGATGTATTGAGCAAAATATCCTTTGGGTAAAACATCCTTTGAGTGATCATTACCGGTGAGAAATCCTTGGGTTAAAAGTCTTGGGCGTAATGTCTCCGTAAATGAAAATTTCCCTTTACGAACCATATCTTGGGCGAAACGCCCGGAGTTTAGATGTGCATAATATATATGTCCGCCCGCATAATCATTCTCATGGAATCCTTTCCAGTTTTCTTACAGAATTCACTATCATTGCTACTAGAATTCCAAAGTAATTTAAGGCAATTAGTTGTGTGATGATTATTTTTCTCAAATATCTTCCGATAATGCAGCGAATACATTAGTGTTATAAGTAGAAAGGATTATACGTAGGTATACATTACAAGGAGAGATAGAATATGCATGCTTTATTTAGGAAAAACTTGTACGCATCCTGAATACATGTGGAACGAAAATAAGAGTAAAATGCTAAGTTGTAAAAAGAGCAAGGCAAGATGAATCGTTTTGTTAAAAAGCTACAATAAAAAAGGAAGCGTTGCAAACATGCTTTCAGACGCAGGTTGGGAATCCTTAAAATAAAGGAGGTTAGGCTGCGATTGCTTGATAATTTCAGAGTGTACATTTGCGGAGACGTAATCGGTACTATCGTCCCTCCTGCAACTATAACCGATCCGAAGAGTGTAAAATAAGATAAATAAATACTAGGGCAAATCGTTCTTTTACGAGCGACATGCGACAACAATAAACTAAAGAAGCAGCTCGAATGGTCCGTGTTTACACCTCCTGCCTCACGCCGAAGGGCAGCTAGCAGAGCATTAATGTAAATGTAGGTATATATAAAATAGAGGGCGAATTTATTCAACATTTGTTCAAAGGAAGTTTCGAAGAACCTCAAAGACCAACAGAGAGGAAGAATAAAGATGTATTTGCTAACCTCTCATTCCTGTTTACAATCCTTTCTAAAGTTGTCTCCTGAAGTACGCAAAGGAATGGAAGGACTTCCTTTTCAGATTATTTACCAGGGGAGGATTTCCATATAAACTAGGTCTTTATATTTACTCAAACACCGTGTGTTATCTCTCTCGTGTATTTTTAAGGTTATATCAAATGCTGACCTGAAAGTTACATATAGAGATAATATACATTCAAATCTTGGAAACGTTAAAACGAACTCCGAAGGGATCAGTTGGAGAGTGGTATTCGCTATTGAAGTCGTCAAGAATATGCAATAATTCTAGTATCCCACTACAATCAACAAATGGTTTCCCCTTTGAAATGGCAGAAGTCACAAATCTCAAAGTCTTACTTGTTTAGAATAAGATCATAATTTTTTCACCCCAAACTCGGCGTAGAGTTTTTGTAACAGTTAATTATTCCGTTGATTCTAAAATTTCCAAAGTGTGTATTTGATTACTCGTACTTAATACATTTGAATTGTAGTACACAGTTGAAATGTTTTAGTTTATCCGTAGCCGAAAATTATGAAAGGTTTTTAACCCTACTAACAAGTATATTTACGCAAATTTATATAAAGTGGCCCTTACCCTGTTAGAAACAAACGCATTTCAAAGTTTAACACATTCAGGAAAGAGATGAAAATATCAAACTCAATTGAAATTCAGTAAACCAGAAAATAAAAATAAAACTAGAGCTCATTCCATTTTTTAACATAAAGCGACTTCTAATTCAGATGATTTCGGTAAAGCATTCAACCCGCTAACTAATCTGAACCTTACCCATTTACCATCTGCGAGAGCTTTGGAGAGAAATGAGGCATACGAAGCAAGATGAGGAATGAAGTAGTTTGTCTTTGCTTTTCTCAAAGAGTCGAAGATTGGAAAACATTCAAGTAAGTATAGCACAATGCAAAAAGATTTTCGCTGCAATTAATATCAAGATACTTGCATGAACGTCGTGTAGTAATTCAACATACACTCATACCACTATAGCTCCCATAGTATCACAGCCACGAGCAATACTTGGACACACGAAAGATACACTTATCTCTACTGCGCATTAAAAGACAAATGAAAACATTCCATTTTCCAGGATATGGTAACATCTACCTTTGACTACCTAAACCCATAATTCAGATATGTGAAAGTCATCGGAAGTATGTTAGATGAGCTCCATAGTTAAATACAACGATGTTTCCGCAAACAAATGTAACGGAATCATACATACCGAAACCTACGATAGCCAAAACTGTTTCCCATAAGCTGACAAATCATAAGCCACGTAATCGCTGCCAAAAACTCTTCCTTTTACCAATGAACAGGAATGAGTGGCAACGATTATGTTGGGAAGATGTCAGATCACCTGAACTACAACGCCTTTCACGTGCAACCTCCCCCGAAAATCGCGTTGTCCTATGGACCCCCGCAAGAGCCTTCTGCTCCTCTCTCCCGACTTCTCTCGGTACCCTTCGTACCCCCGAGGGAGTATATAAAGCCTTAGCCCGACCAGCAAAGGAGTCTGTCCTCCCCATCGTCTACAGCACGACCCGCTCTTAGAGTCGGCTGGTAAATACGATGGCACCCAAGCGCTCTGTTCTTCGGTCTGCTAGCAAGATCCTTTGTAGGATCGGACAGCAAGACTGCCTTCCTACGTCCCCCAGTTCATCGTTCTGCCAGGAAGACCTTTCGTAGGATCGGCCTGCAAGACTGTCCGCCCATCCAGCCTATATTGGCGACGCTATAAATAAAATAATAAACTCGATTTTTCGGCCAACCTCGACTTTTCTTTGTGTCACTACGTCAATTTTACTTATTCCTGAATATTTTGTGCATTGAGCATCCTCCGATACATTCGGAGGCTGAGTGCCGAAAAGGAAGAAAAACTCATCAGCCAAAAAATTCTTTTGGTACATCATTCGTTCGCCATAACTGTTTAACTGTAAAACATAACTGTTTATTTGGAAATGAACGATAACCTCTTCGTGTCGGATCGGCGGAAAGCAGAGTCGCACCATAAGAGTTAAATAAAGGAGAAAGAACGGAGAAAGGAGTCAAATGGAAGTAGAAGAGAGAGGTAGAGCCGAGGGTTCGGCATGCGTAAGGCGACCCAATTGGAAGAAGAGATAGAGGAGAGATTGGTATGGAAAACAGGGAAAAGGGGAGGGAAACGAAATGATGATGCAATTAGGACTAATGAGAATCTCTCGGAATGGGATTCTGCGTCGAGAGCGAATTTGATGAGCGTTATATCAAATGGAAGGCTGCGACTGGGTAGACGGGCTGAAAGGAAAATAAGGAGAGGCGGAAGTGAGACACAAAGACCGAATGTTAGAGAGATCAATTGCAGGTAAAAGGGAGAATGACAAAGGAACAGAGACATTGAAAAGAAGTTTCTGTATTCATGAATAAAAGCGTCCTTCGGCGGTACCTGAAAGAATCGAAAGTTAGCATATACTAGCCTTCTCATTTCCCTGCTCGTGATATATTTCGATTAAATTTATGAATTTCTATAGATTTATCCAATTTGTAAAATTTATATTATTGTTATGAAGATTGTTACAAAACTAGACTAAGTCCACAATAAAGAAAAACACAAATGATGATGTGATCACCTCGAAACCGGTCGCGCTGTGTTTTTCTATATTGCGGACTTAGTCTACTTTCGTAACATAATCTTTAATAAATTATGGAGATGTTCCACCAAATATAGCTAGATATGTTTCGTTATATTAGGTGGCTAGAAAAGCGCTACACGCGCCAAGAATTGAAAGGTAAAACCAAGAGTTGAAAGGAACAAAAATTGGAACACGGCTGTTAATGAATAAGATATGTTAAGATGTGCAAACCCTCTCAAGGGTTCCCTTTGTGGAACCCTTGAGAATGGATACATTGTTTCCGAAATGCGCAAAGGGAAATTCCCAGAGATCGGTAATCCGTGGCCTCCCGTTTGTCCCTAAACGCGCGTTTCATCTACCGAAATACGGCTTGCGGAGTCCTCTAAAATCAAGAGAAGTGAGAAAATTTAGCTCCATAATGTATGTACGTCTGCCAGTAAAATTGAAATAGGCATTTCCAGTGCAGTTCCTACAAGTAGAGAAAACTTTTGCGATGTAATATCAAGACATGATCAAAGGAAATGCTTGAAATTCAGGCGGTAAAAAATATAAATCCAAAGGAATTGGAAAACTACTTTCCACCATTTAAATGTATCACTTAGAATCGAGAATCCTCAGGATAATGCAAAGGATGGAACCAACAGCAATTTTGAAGATTTCTTTTCCAATCCAAGGATGTTCATGATATATACTGCTGAATTTGCGCCATTTGTTACTAATTCAATCGATTTTTCATATTTAGTGGCAAACAAAAATTAAAGAAAACTTACTTAAATTGTGTTTCGTGATTGAAGGTAAATTCCCCGTAGTTAAGATAGAATGTAAACGGTCATCTCACTTATGTTAGATGATAGGTAAAAAAACTCCAAGCAAAGAGTAATTTAAAATTAAATATAACGTCGCTCTTACTAACAATTATGAAAGGAAGCCGAGCAAAAGAGAACACTGGCAGATTCTAACACAGGCGTTTCGTACGAAAAATTTGTTTCAATTCCTCCTAAATGCGCCTGAGACTCTAAAATAAAGCATTTTCTCGCATAAACGAAGAAATTCCTTTGATAGTATGCAATCATTAAATAGTCAGTGAATTATACAGCGTTTAAATATTGCATGATTAGATAATATAAAACGAGGAACAAATCACCAAACTCAACATCACCTATGAACTACTTCCGAATAAAATATATATTGTTAACTCATCAATATTAAGCCATCAGGATTTCCCGTGAGAGGATAATTTGACGAAAAACATCGGCTGCACTTCCCTGAAAGAAGAGAGAAAAAAATTTCAAAAGCGAATTCAAAGATATCAAGCGAAATTTTGAGATCTAATCTATGAGATGATTGAAGAAGAAAAGCGATGAGACACGCATGGTACACATGCTTTGAATTTAGAAGAAGAAATTGAAAGAGAAAAAGTCCATCTTTTCGATGGACCCTCCGCAGTACACCAGTCCCATCATAGCCTACGAAATTGAAGGAGGGATCGTTCTGTCGTGGTAGCTTAGAGGACAGAGCACCCGCCCGGAAAGTGGGAAACCCGGGTTCGATTCCCGGCTGCGGCAGACAGTCTCTTTCAATTTCTTCTTCTATGAGATGATTGATCAGAAAATTCTGAAAAAGATACAATATTTATTGTAAATGTAGAGGCAAGGATTGTACAAAAATGTCTAACTGATTTATGTAAGAAATTATTTAATAATTAAGAAACGTTCTTACTACGAACTGTTGACAAAAAGCAATCCGATACTCATAGAAAAATGTGATTTAAATGAACAACTTTGTAATCTATCTGTATACTTCGTCAATTGAATGTTAGATACTCAGTAAATAACTTTCCTTCCCTTTAATATGTGGGACGGTATGCAGAGGAAGAAAGAATATCATTGCGAATTTCTTCCTTAAATTATGCTCCGCAATTTTTTCCCTAAAATCGGCAGAAAATATAGAGCTCAGATGAAGCAGAAAGCACTTTCAATGATGCTATTTAATTTATTTATACGGCCAGACCAAATTATCGTCTATAAATGGATTACTTTGAAATTTCTTTTGCATTTTAACATGAGATGGAAATTTGAAGAGGAAGGAAATTGGATGATTTCCCTATAGAGGATTCGTCCGGTATTTACTTAATTAAGAGTTGTGAAGCTCCAGAAAAATCTTAAAATTTTCTATAGTCTATTTGGATAAGACTAAAGGGGAAGAGGAATGGGTCATCGTTAAATCAAGTACTCCCTTCAATACTGCATTTTGTACGATAACTAGAGAAGAAAATCAATCTTTCGACGATTATGAATAATTGTCCTTTGCGTTTATAGAAAATAATGAGGTCAACCAAGGAGCGACCTTCCGATTTCTCGTTATGAGCAAGAAATATTTTGTTTTTTAACGAGAGCTTATCGTAGTTTTCCTCCGATTTGTATATACGATAAAAATATTTTCTGTAGGACAGCTACTTGAAAATAAGAAAGCTTTACTTGGTGAACTGAGACGGAAAGATTACCTCCTATGTTATAAATATGCATTGAAATATGACGTTGAATCAACAATAATTACTAACCGAATCACTGCATTATTTATTGGAGCTACCGAAAGAATTTGGCTTAAACGAAAATTAAATATTCCGAAATATATTTGGTTTAACTTACACATGATCAATGAAATAATGGCGATAAAAAGCTATCCGATTGCGAGAAATAATGTTCTTAACTATTTGACGAACAATGAAAGTACCATCGTTTCATTTTTCCCGCATTTGTAGGGACTCGGGTATTCTAAAAAATAAGCATGTCTCTTACTTGCAATGTGTAATTGTTCCTAATAAAATGGGCTAATTATCGTAACATATGTTCCTTTGCTATAGAGAGTGATTGGAGAAGGAGTGTTGTTGGTTTACGAAAGTTTCAGCCAAAGAAACATTTCGCCTTGGAGACGATTCGTCAAAGTATAGTTCACCTAGAAGAATTTTCTACTAATCACATAAAGCCAAAGCAGAGATGTAGCCAGAAATTGTCTCTGGGGAAATTCTGAACCATGGAGTATACCCAAAATTGCCAACATTCCCGGGACAGGAAAGCTTCTGCCCTTAATGTAATAAAAAAGAAATAAGAATTGTATTTACATATATTCCGCTCAGGTCACCAGTGGCGTGTGCAGTTGTAAATATTTGAACAATTACAATGTACCACCCATAATCCCGATTTTTTAAAATCCATTTTGGTCTGGGGGGTATCACTCAAGCATCCCCTGAATAAACCCAAGAATTTCTTCCAAGAATTTCACCCATGGATTTTTTACCCAAAAGTATATTCATCTGAGAGTTTTTTTTCACAAAAAAAATCCCCTTTAGTGAATGTTTCTTATTGTTATTTCAAAAAAAGTATTTAGGTTAGTTAGTGATTAATTTATGTATTTTAATAACGCGTGCGGAATAAAATAAGATTATTTGTTCAGTGTATTTATTTAAATTTAAAGAGAATGCATATTAACGCATATCTTATCTCTCGAAGTGAGCTGGCGTTAGAGCAGAAATAATTTGGAAGACAAGAAGTAGATCAATGTGAAGGATTTTTAGATTGGAAACTGAAAATGTGCAAATTTACGTGTTTCTTCCAAATAGAATTTCGAAAAGAACCAGAACAAACTCATTTTAATAAACCACTTGTTAATATATCTTGGGTGAACCTACCCACGGGTGAAAAATCGTTGGGTGAAAAGTCGTGGGAGTGATGTCACTGGATGAAACATCCCTTGCTTGAACTATCCTTGGGCGAATCATTTCTCGGGTAAAATGTCTGTGGATGAAACGTACTTCGAGAGAAACGCTTTGGGCGAAACCCCCCGAAACTGCGATGCTCGAGATGACCAAGGAGATTATTTTCTTAAAAAAGCATTAACGCGATTTCCCTTTATTACAGTTCAACATAAAGTTTGCATATTTAAACGTGAACGTGTACTTTTACGAACGTTTCCGAGCTATATTGCAAATAAGAGGAGGTTGGAGGAGGAGTTGAAACGATTCATCAATATTTTCGGAATTTCAGGAAAATGTCAAGTAATGATCTTAGAAATTCCACTGGTTGAGTCACCGAAAATACTCTATTGTGCACTGAAAAACGATGACTGAGTAGATCATCCACTATTTTTCCCTTCTCGACTTCGTCTTGAGCAAGAAATTCTCGTGACCTTGTTCCACGTCCACGTGCATCACTTTTGAAAAATTACACCGTGAATTGGAATGCCAACGTTACGTGAACCCCAGGCTCTTATCGAAGCTAGTTAGCGTGATGAAAATCTGCAAAAACTCTGGTATTGTCGACGACACTAGAATTTATTTTCTCCGATGAATGGAATAATCCGCATTCTGCAATGCGGTAAACACCCGCTTATCTTTTCCATTGCGAGCATCTTGGCTTGGTTTCAGGGCCAAGTCAACCCTCACGAAAAATCGGCAGATTATAAATGACTATCCGAAGTGTGTTCCATTATATCTCGTGCTGGATCGCTCCATACGTGAGCATTCTAACCAAAGTTTACCGTTAAATCCATCGTTCCAAATGGCACTCACTTCCGCAAGAAATTGCTTTCAGCGTTTCATCGTCAGTTATAACATAGACTGGAAAAGATGTTCAGAATACATGTTACAGAATGTTACATGTCATTATAATTGATTTTTATAACTGTCAATGTCATTTCTCATAACAGTGATACTTTTGTTGTTTGTTTTACTAGCGAGTACTGTGTAATAAAGGGGAAAAGAAGAGCCAGTGAGGTGAATGATCAGTTCCAATACAGTAGACATATATATGGGATGATGATAAATATCTCTCCAGTTATCCTTTAGTGATAAGGTGACATAGAAGTGTTTTATTTAATGATGACTTCTTCATCATGATCACCATTTTATTTCATCACAATAGGTGAAATGATTGAGATTATCATCATCGATGATGTGATGTCGCAGCTGCAATTAATGAAGTGACGAATAACATATAACAGTTGAAATTAAAGTTGCTTTCCATATAAATAATCCTCGCTAAGAACATTAACATTTGAGTCGAGAGAGGAATTGTCAATAGTAAACGCAATGGAACTGCAACAATCGTATCGCCACGTCACAAAATCCTACACCGAAATTGTAGAAAATGTGCCGAAAAAGGCAAAGATTAAGGCAGCCGCTATTGTGGACAGACACAGAACTTAAGGTGGTACAGATTTATGCCATTACGGGATCATAAAAAGCAAGATCATGTAATTAGAAAAAGAAAATAAGTTCTTAAAATTCATTACAACTATTTGAATTTATAAATAAATTTTAGTTAAAGAAGATAATTTTTCTAGAATGATCTACCTTTTCAACTAAATGTCTCGAAATCTTTTGTAACTCTAAGACAGATCCAAAGATTTGTTCCTGTGTTGGCCCTAAAGCAAACGGGACAACTAAGAGCACTATCGGGAGTTGAAATCCCTAGATACTGCTTGGTGCGCGTGGTAAATTCTTCATTGCAAGGAGAACAAAAAGCATTGCACCTTCATTTCTCGCTAAAAAAACACCGTATTCTCATAAGACCACTCCCGATAAATATCTTTCATAACACTTATCAAGAAAATAATTCTATGGCAACAATTTCCAAGAAAATTTTAATGATTCCTTAAATTTTGTGTTTTGAATATATATGTATTATTTAACTATTATATCTTCTCAAATGAAAATCGAGTCGTAAAATTGGAAACGGTCTTCGTGTCTTTGTGTCCTCCAAAGTTTACACATTTGAAGAAGAATATTCCACCTCTAAGCCGATCCTTTCGCGCTGTTATACTTAAAAACATTCCTTATGCCCTTGGATATCCTCAGAGTTGCACACTAATACATTTTAACAGCGAAATATCACCTGCTCAGCTAGATTTCTCTTCAAAGAGCGGCTTCACGACCCTAACGCGACGTAAGGAGGCTGTCCTCACGCCATCGTAATTGGTAAAAATTTCCCGTAATTCGTTTATTTTAAAAATTCCGGCGTAGATGATCGCCACTCTCTTCATTTGTAGGAAAGCTCTGATTTCCATTCAATTCTAACTACTCAATTGTTATAGGTGAAGGCGCTAATGATTAATTTTGCTGTTCGACCAATGAAACCATGATTCATGTTCGAATACCGTGATGAAGACAAAAGGTGTTTTACTAATTAATGTTTATTTGTATGTTTCTGCCAACGTTTCCATGTATTCGTACCCAGGAAACCTTCCCCTTTAAGTAATCCCCTCCTAGACTTTTCAAAACCTTACGTCAAAATACAGGTAGTAGTAGTATTGTTAAAAGTGCTTCGACAGCTAAGGTCATTTCGCACATGAGCCCCCACCGGGAATCGAACCCGGGACCGCTTTCACAAAAGTCCCACTTGACTATCCGGGAGCCTCAAAATATAGGTGTCCCCGAAACAAATATGGCATCAGGAGTGCATAGTACCTATAAATACATTGGTGCAAAAGAATAATCTGAAACGACTTGTTCTCGCATCTATTTCTCTTATTTGACGCTCGTTGTCGGATCGGCCGAAGTAGCAGGGAGGTCACGTAACACCGATCACGTCTTACGCAAATGTCCTTTCACTAAATTTATCAATTAATCGCAGCCTAACTTCTAATCTCCTTTCTTTTTACGATTCCCAATCTGCGTCTGAATTTTCTTTTCGTTACGCTTGCTTGTTTCGTTACGTTTCTTGTCGTAGTACAAATACAAATCGTATCGCCTTGCGCTGCTCTTTCTCAAGTTTGCAAGTGTACGTTTCATCCGCTGGATCCCATATACTCGTCGCAGATTCCAGATGGGGGCCTGTGGGGACAAAAGTGCAATAACATCGTTTCCTGACATTTTCATCGCATATACTCACAATGCGCTTCTTAAAACCGAGCTTTTCAATTGCTTCACCGCAGATTTTTTCCGATACGTGTGCTCCAGTTTAAATTATTTGTAAGGGCGATTCCGAGATATTCATCTTAGTCGAATGCATTTATATCAATAATGAGAGCAGAGCCCCCGCGATTCCGTACCCACTCTTCGTCATCCGTTGCACACTCCGCAATTTGGATGTCTATGATATCCTCGAAGAGACGGAGGAGCATTCGAGAGCCGAGTGCTATTGAAAGAGAGGCACACTTAATTGGATGGGAAGGGGGGAACATCGGCAAGGGGGTGGAATGTTTTTTCTCTCGAGTGCCTTCGGCAGCCGCGAATTCGTCCGCTCCTAATTGGGCTCCGCTTCCATAGTTCCCTTCTTCAAACACTTCATCCCCCACTCCAACCCTCCTTTCCCCTCTCGCTCTATCTGCACGTCCGCCGTCTTCCCCGGAAGATCGTTCCCCTTTGTCCCTCCTCGCCACCGCTTCCGTTCTCCCTTATGATTTCTTTCATTTCTATCTAAACCGTTTCCCCCCCTAATTTGAAGACGCCTTTCCAAACATTTTACGCTTTGCTCGTCTTAATAATAAAGGATTAACGTCAGTTGCGATTTGTCGTGGGCATGGAAGAGAAAGGTGTCAGGGGAAAGCTTGTAATCACCGTCCCCAAAAGGTATTACAGCGACAATAATATTACAATGATATAGTAATAGGAATCTGAGCGATGACAACAGCTGATGGTTATGGTGACAACAATTATGAACATCACAAATTAACATACTGACAGAAATAATAACGATAATGATGACTCTTTCGGAAGGGTTGATGTTTGTCACCTGTAGCTAGGACCTCTTAAGAATTCTTTAAAGTGGAAACTAAATTCTAACCTGTCTAGGTATTTTTTTATTTTAATATTTATATTTTTATGGTGATTTTTCGAGTTTCTGTGATTTTTTTGCGTAATAATTTTTATTTATGTATTAATTCATTATGTAGCATTTAATTGGATACTTTCCTGTTTGCGGTAAATATTATTATTATTATTGAAATGATGACATTAGCAACTATTACAAACATTTTCATCTGGATTAAGTGCTTTTGCAAGAGAAACATTCAACCTAAACCTACACCATAAAGGATAAACAGAAGTGAAAAATAGCGATATGATTGGGACTTGAACCCAGGACTCCCACATTCCGGGTAGGTATTCTAACCATCGCTTTAGAGGACCTTTTGCGATGGTTGGTGCCACTATGTGGAGCCCCACTTGCATTGCTCACAAAGCATTCTCATTCTGAGGTTAGGTGTAAGAGAAGGCCTAGGCCTAACCTCGCCAAAAGGGTTAAATAAATAAATAAATAACGGATTGGATGAGGTATTGTATGGAAGTTCAGAGGTTAGAATACCCGTCCGAAAAGTGGGAGACCTGAGTTCGAATTCCAGTCATGTCGCTATTTTTCACACATGCTTACCCTTGGATTTTAGGTGCACCCCTAATATACTAAACTCCACATCCTTTCCCCTAAAACATAAAACTTAAATATGAGGTTTAAAAATTTCAACGTGAATTTCACTCCAGGGAAAATGTGATTTTCCATTGATTTAGGGTCGGCGGAAATAATCTGCTGCCATAAATAATAATAGAATGTAGTGAGGAGAAATGCTGAAAAATGAAATGAAGAGTTTAACGACATGAAAACGAAAAGCTTGATTCTCCGTCATTTAATACTTGTCATTTGCACCAATTTATTTTCATTTGCATTAGTCGAATGAAATATAATAGATAGGATAATGACATAAGATGATAATTAAAATCGACCCAAAATTTATGAACAAACTGAACATAATTCTTATTTCATTTCACGGAAAACTAACCCCACGGGATAGATTAGTATTCCAATTACAAATATGTACTGAGTAAATTTTCAGACAAAGCATAAAAATATAGAATTCGAAATGTTAAACCCACGATAGTAAGTTATGAATTAATCCAAGCTGAAATATTGATAGAAGCGAACCTTATATAACGTATGGTATAACTGTAGTTGTCTTATGCCAAACTGTATCTTCCATACACTGACGCAAGGAATTTCATATTTATTCACGGCTGCATTTATCAATTTTGAAGTGATTCTATTCATCATACAATACCTCTCTTCTTGTTTAAATAAGCAATAAACTCTTGAAACTAATACCCTATGAATGTCGATTTAATTTCCATTACGTTACAGTATTGAAAATGTATCGGTCACGTTTTAGGCTCGCTCATATTTAATGAACACCGCATGGCCAGTAAGCGTTCGCCCCGCATTAAAATGCATAATGAATGGGTCTGCCCTCGTCGATAAAATGATTAAATTTTAAATTTCTTTTGATAATTGCCTATTCGAGGAAGAACAGAACTCGAATCAAACCATGCAGTTTGTGTACAACGTAGCTATACATTGCAATAACGAAGGGCGGCGTAAATAATTTTTAAGTCTACTACGAGTATCTTTGTCATTAATTTTCCTATCTTTCTCTTCTGAAGTAATATCATTATGGTTATTTTCATACTACATAGGGTAAAACTTGCTTAAAAGAACAATTATTCTGCGAAGAATCTGGCATATTTATCTCAAAAGCATACATATCTGAATAAGACTAGAACAAATGTTCTTGATATAAAATACATACATACAAACGTCTTTATTGGGCGAAATTAAAAGCTATAAACTTATTGATTTTACTGCTCTTAAAATCAGTTAGTTGAAGTAGCTAATTAAATGTTTCAATGGTATGTAGAAAATAGGGAGGACGTCTCTGAAGAGGAAGATGTTACCCAAACTTGCAGCACATATTCCATGTGTATTCAAGATTTTGCTACGTACATACATGAACAAAATCTGCTCGTATAATCCAAAAATAAATTCAGGAATTTTTAATAAATAGAATTTTAGAATTTTGAAAGATTCTCTATATTTAACGAAGGATAAATTAATCTATACAACATTTAGGTTTTAAAAGAAGACTGAAAGATTAAAAGTTGTGGCTCTGATATTCGTCCTTCAGAAAGTTATGTTGAATCGCCACTTACATTGTTACCCAGTAAGCCACCAATCAGCCCGTGCTTAAACTTCAAGCAGTAAAATCAACTTATTGATTTTACTGCTCTTCTAAATCAATCGTAGAAAAACCAAGTTTTTGGAAAGATTTACCTTAGCGTCTAACCTCATTTTAAATTCACCTTCACGTGATTGCCTCACGTAGTTGGAGGGTCGCGTAATAAATACTGCGCCTTCCAAAGACGCACGTTCTCTAAAATTATTTCCTAATCTTAACCAAGAATCGGATCTTCGTTTACTGTACTCCCAAAATGCATCTGGGGCCATTTTAAGCTTAGGTTTTACGTCATTTTACACAATTTTACGCAATGTTTACGTATTAAAAGTAATCTTGGCCAGATGACCAAACTGCTGCAACATATAGGACAGTAAACTACCTTGTGATAATCTATGCTTATAATAGATCTGTAAGGGGGTCGTTTCTGTATGCACATTAAATAAAATTTCAAATAAGTGATAGATATGGTAATTAGAAATGATACTGAGCTCAAAACATTTATTTAAAAAAATTATTTATGTTAGTCTACCTGTCTGTTTGTCTGTCTATCTGTCAGTCTGTTATCGCATTACGCAAAAACTGTCCAACCGATTTTGATGAAATTTGACAGGGTGATAACGTATGTCCTGAATTAACACATAGGCTACTTTTTATTCCGATATCTTATATTTTTCGATGGTTAAATGGACAATTACGTTTGTTGTGACGTCATAGGAGGAGATGAAAAGGAGAGGGGTTGGGAAAGTACGGAGGGGAAACTTTATAATTGAGTATATTTACTTAGCGACCAAACCCAAAACGTCTACCAAGTTATATCAATATTGCTGGAGGTATAAGTACCGAAAGTCAGTACCGAAATGGTTAACCCCTCACCGCCGACGTCGGTACGTGATACCCATCTAGATTTCCGAGCAGTCAGCATCAGTAGCTCGTATCTATGCCTACCTCGTTGACTTAAATTCGCATTATTGTGCTTATTTGCAGGTTTTAATGTTTACATTTCGATTGTGTGAAAAAGATTGTACGAAAAGTGAAGGAAGGTTTACAAGTTTTAAATTATTGAGTCAATGCAAAAATCCATCGACCGAAGAGAGCAGTAATGTTGCAAAAAGCACTTCTACAGCTGAGGTCATTTCGCACATGGGCTCTCACATGGAATCGAACCCGAGGCCGCTTTCACCAGAGTCAAACGCGCTACCCTTTGGACTATCCAGGAGCCCCCGAAGCGAGAGGAAAAGAAAATTGGCACGTGTTTGGTACGTGATTGGCTATCGACATTAGCCAATATGTTATTTATTGAAGTTATGGATTCGTGAACATTTCAATAGAGATGAGCAAATAAATATCCGAAATATTTTTCTTCCCAAAGCGTAAAACATACATGCGTCTCAACGAGCAGTTTTCCTTTCCAATTTTCTCCCCCTCGCTTCTACACCTAGTCCTCCCCCCATTCCCAGAATCCTCTTCGGCTTCAGAGTAGTGTTTGCAGGAGCTTGGACCGTAAAAGGGCATAGCAAATAAATAAGTCAAACTAAACAGGGTAAGAGGGGTGCTCGCAGTACTTGTCCGGGCCATCGGCTGGAAGTCCAGAGAGAAGCCCTTTTTTGAGGGAAAAGTACACGCCGCCAAAAGGGAACAGGACCTTCGAATCCTTTCCTCCTTTTTCATAGAAATGGAGGAAATCGCGTTAGGAAGCCCCGTTTAGGGGGAATGACGGAAAAAACGCCATCATCAATTGGTTCCGTTCCTCCAAATCGGAGACATTTTTCTTTTCTCATTTGTCGCAAATAACACCGTCAGGATTCCTGTTTTGATTGAAATAATTCGAAAACGTTCCGATTTTGAGTTGCCCTTCCCTGTGCAAAGGAGAAGGTTCCCCAGAACGTTATCAGGTACGTCACGGAAAGATAAATCTGTTAGGTCGCTGCTGATAAACCATACCCTTTTTTTCTTTCGTGTCCGTATCCCATTTCACTCATTCATAAGGACTTGGGCGAAATCGAGACTGGAAAGTCCAATCTTTCATTTAACCATACACATAAATTATTAATAACATAAAGAAAAAAGGAGCTGTGGGGAAAAAGAGGAATATAAATTTCGACCTTATCGTTCTCCTCACATTTTTTGTCCTTACCAATCTAATTTTCAAAAGATCTTTTTTCGGAAACTCCAAACATCTAATTCATTACACTGCCTGGACCACCTCACATCATTTTCTACATCAAAATGCAACTGTAAATTAATTAATTGATTCATTAATTAACTATTCTCAGAACTGTATACGTTTGATTTGATTTCCATCAATCATCGGCCGTTCATCACTTGAGAGATGTTTGCTTATTAACCAATTCTCAATGGATATTTTTGACTGTATTAGGATCTCGCAATTAAAGAAAAAGAATAAACTTAGCGCAATTTTTTATCATTTTCCGAATTGGAAAGTCAATTTTTTACCACATAATCCATTCCTTATTTTTCGATGCAACAAAATTTATTGTTTTGATATTAACCGAATAAACATTTTTGGCGTCCACTGGTACACACATTCTATTGAAGGTTCACCGTTTTTCAACCATTGCTATGTCTCGAATATGTAATTCACATATACGAGATTGATGTATGATTGATGACACTGAAACCGAAAATTGGGAACTTAGCATGCATCTCCAAAAGCAAAGTGGCTCAATTGTTTTTAGACGCTGTTTGAAGTAATAATCGCTAGAAGCATAAATAGAAACTTAACATCAAGACAGAGAACATTTTCATAATATCCGGTAAGTTAATCAAGGCGATAACCTTTATCTTGAGGGTCCAAAATGAACTGAGCATTCCCACCCCAATCAGCAATAGCTCCGTTTTTATGGGACAAAAATAGAGATAAACATTTTTATTCCACCCTTTAGCACGCCTTCTGCTTTCAAATAACCCAATCCCCGGACGGAATCATCGGCCAGGAAAGACCGTCGCAGAGAAAAGACCGGACTAATTTGCTATTCCAACCTCGACTACCGTGTAAAATACTTTCCAACTTATATATAAAACTCCTCCATTGTTAACCCGGACGCCTTGACGATATCTTGTTAATCACCGATCCATCTTTACCTCTTACGGAAACTTCCCATTCTCCTCCCAACGCTGCCTACACATCAATCCCTAGGGCCCCTTCTTCATCCCCATCTCGCTCATTCAAGTCTCCCCTTCCCCTGGCCCTTATCCCTCCCTCTTAACCACCTTCCCCACCCCCTGAAGCCTCCCAAAGGATCCTTGCATTACTACACCGCACACCCTCTGGAAAAACCCTTACCCCCGAAGCGGAACGTGACGGGAATAACGCGATTTGCCCTTCACGCTCCGATTACCCTTTTTCCGTCCCTACCCTCTGCCCTGCCGAACCCCGGTGCAAAAAGGATCCCTTGGTAACCCCTTGCTCCCTATTAAATCTAGAGCTCCTCCGCTGTATGTTTTTCCGATCGGAAAGAAACGTCTTAGTTAAAACGAACGCGCCGGTGGAAATTTTGAAATGGTTCGAAATGAGAAACTGGAATGTTTTTTAGTGTTTTTTTATATTTTTCGGAAGGCCCCTTAATGGGAGAACTGAGGCACGTAGGTGTGGTTGGGAAGATCCGGCCGTAAATTAGCCATGAAAGAGGGATCACGTAATACCCTCGTCTTATGGTGAATAATTTAACGGTTTGAGTCTTTGACCAATCAGATGAGAGAATTGGGACTTTAATTCGGAATTATAGACAAAAGAAGAATACAGCGAAATATTAAAAACGAAAAATCACAACTTACTGGCACTTATTTCACGGCCGTAATTAACATTCGTCTATGCCTTGGGTTAATTTCATGTTTTTGTTTCTTTCATAACGGCATATTTATCCGCGTAGGCAGCAAATTATAAAATACTCTTCGAATTAAAATGTGGTGTGAATGGAGGTAAATTGAAATAATATAAATTAGGCAAAATTTTTAATTCTTTTACAGGTAAATGAAATGTGTTTATTTATTCAATGTATTCAACAAATAAACCACGAAGAATATTAATTTGATTCAAAGCATTTAATAAATAAAATGAATAATTAAGGAAATTCGTAAAAAGTGTGTATCATGACCAGAGTTTTTAAATTTTTACAAAAAAAAGCGATGGAACTCTGACAGTGAGATATTTTCATAGAGTTAGCAACATAGATTACCTATTTGTTTGCGCCTGAGGTAAACTTCAAGTTTGAAGATGTCACTGAAGTTTTCTCGGATATATCCACTAAGCACAATTTATCTTTTATTTCCAATTCTTTCCTAGAACAGATTACGTTACCCATAAAATCCAAAAGAGCAATCTATGGGAACAAGTGGAAATGAGCAAAACGTTTCCCTAAATTTAACATTTATAATTCTTAATAGTTAATAATCAATCTATTCCGTAGTTCTCTAATGGAATGCACAATGTCAGACTGTTATTTAGAATTGGAAAAAATATCGGAAACGCGGAATCGAAAATACCCCCATCAGAATCGAACGATTTCATTAATTTAAAAACGATGTTCGTTCTCGATTAAGCGATAAGATAAATCCACTTGGAACTTTCATTAATTGCATAAAAACAGTCGAATTTCCCCTGACGGTGGATCCGCAAAGCGTATTCTAAATTTACCCACCCCGCAGTTGCGCTCCAATAGATGAAGAGATAAGATTTTCCATTAATCAAATTAAATCCCCGGGCAAATACTCCCCGAAATGAGTCTTATTAATCCAATAAATCCCGCCCACTCTGGTCCCGAGCGGCAATACAACCATTACGTCAACAGTCGGATTTGAAGAAAAATAAACGGGATTAAAACTACGGAATTTAACGTAGGGCAATTTATGCATCCACGCAGCCGTCGCTGTTAGCGGACGCGGTCTTACGAGCTAATTTCCCTAAAATCTTTGTCATGCTTGTTTTTCTCGCACATTTTCGCTCATCTCCCATCCCCGTTGTGGAAGCCCATGATTAATTAGCGAGGTTCTCCGCGGTCTCGCTGCCAACCTAAGAGTATTATGTTTTCGGTGAAGCAAACCCCGTTCCGAACGTTAATTATCAGAAGTTCTTCTCGGGCATAGCGTTTGATTTAATCATCCTCCAAAGCGTTTACTGGTGCGTCGAAATCCTCTATGTAACTGGTTAATTCCAAGGTATTCCTCTCTACTCTCTCCTCCAATGTTTGCCCGCAATCCCTCCTTCCCTCGGCCACCTGCACCCTTTCCTCTTCTTGTCCTCGAAATCCCCTTTCTACACAAACCCTGGCCAAATCCGCACGTGCACGGCGAAGTTTTTGAGTGGCCCTCCGACTCCTCCATACTTCTTCCAATTTGGTTTTTCTTTCCTAACCCCGTTCCATTTTCAATTTTCAACCCTTTTCAATTTTAGCAGTTGGTTACATTAATATGGTCATATCGTATTGGGTTAAATCCTTTTGACGAGAAACCACACAGTCGCTATAACTCAGCGACTCCTAACCAAAAGTGAACCCCTGATGGTGCGAGGTGTTTTAAAAAAAATACTTTGTATATGTATGTATGTATATATAAATACGAATGGAATAGGGCTTCCGGATAACCAAGTGGGCCACGTGGTCAAATTCGGTGAGTGCGGTCACGGGTTCGATTCTCGGAGGGGGCCTACTTGCGAAATTACCTCAGCTGTCGAAGCACTTTTAAAAATACTATTATGAATGGAATATTTTCTTCTTTTGTCTTACAGGGACAGAGTAGAGAAAAAATATGTATTTCTCTTCTCAGCTTTTGATCTTTTTCATAGCTTAAAACACGACAAAGCTAATCAGGTATGAGTAACGATGAACAACAGCATCCATTTCTGTTTCTGAGGTATGAGTTATGCTGAATTACATCATTTATTTTGGTTTCTTATCATCGAATACTGAAGGAACAAGGAAAAGTCGAACTTTCACAAACCAAATTATTTATTGGAAGTCGAAACCATGGTCGTCTTCCAATAAATCCTTCGTGGAATCCTACCACGAAGTAACGTTGATTCTAACTGAATACTGTTAAAATGTTTCGCGTAGGGACGAGATACAGCACGTAGTCGTTTTCAACTCACAGAATTCTCTCTCGATAGGAAAGCAAATCTCAAAATCTCTGGCAAAACAATCTCGCTCCGCATCGTGCTTATGTGCCACATCCCGGGTCTACCTCGTTTGACCGACACTCACTTGACCGACACCTCGGTTGACCGACAACTCGTTAGCCCGACTACTCGATTGACCGACATCTAGATCACGGAGACAGTTAATACGCTACATTATTAATACGCCGTCGCAAATACAGGTGGTAATTAAAATGTAAATTAAAGAAACAGTCAGCCGGTCTCCCGTGAAGTTATTTATACGCACATTAAAATATATAATTAGTTATAAACAAATTACGAGGAGTCGGTCAATCGAGCTGTCGGTCGAGTGACCGTCGGTCAAGCGAGGGTCGGTCAAGTGAGCGTCGGTCAAACGAGGAGAACCCCCACATCCCCACTTCGAATTAATCAGTATATTTAATATTGTTATATGCGTTACAGATGGACTAATAGTCCGGTAGTAACTAATTATTATTTTACATTTATTCCAATACTACATTATGCAATCATACAGAAAAATACACAAAGCTAATCACAATAATGCAACGTTTTTGCCTACCACAGGACATCTATTATCAAGCTACACAATACACCATTACAGTACGTGCATTTTCAGCTAACAAAATTACATTATTACAATAAAAATATCTCCTAGCTATCACAACACAATATTGCAATACAGCTGTCTCCTAGCTTAAAAATATATCAATTTGTTCAAGATATTTTCCCTAAGGAGAGCACATTTCCTCTTAAGTTTAGGCATAACAAAATTTGTTTTTTAATTTATCCCTTAGCATTATACAAATTTTCTTTGGGTTCCGGGAAGGCCTTCATGGTTACCGTAGCGGTTCCGTGGACATATCCCCACCGTACCTCACCCTACCAGTCAATCTCCTACTCCACCTGTACATACATCGTCAACCGCTAGCTCACTCGTCCATAGATGTTCTACATTTTCTTTTTATAAACTGCTTGTGATTTTTAGAAAAGGGCTCAAAGACTACTTCAGGAAAATCATTCAATTCTTTAATAGCTCGAATTAAAAACGAGGATTTACTTATATTTGTTCATTACTTCATTAAATGAACTTTATGATTATGGTCTCTCCTACTCAAAAATTCTGCTTTTTTAACTTTCGTTGGTAATTCCTTAAACGACTTAACTCCCCTGTAAACCTTAAAAAAGGCAATGATGGAAGGGATGATGATGTAATAAGCCTTACGGCCTTTAAGCACACACATTTGGACAATAGTTAATTCTTAATCCGCCTCCAACTGTTAATTTTGTCCTTGATTTGAGAAGTTCTTCCGAGAAACTTTTTGAATGGGACGGTGGGATACCCCACGGGATAATACAAAATGTTACCGAGAAATAGCGATTCCTGCCTAGAAGCCATACCCTCAATTTCGTCGCAATCCCTATTTTCTACGAGGAATTTCGATTCTCTGTGAGTGAATGTCTCTCACACGCTTTCCATCTTCTGGAATTTATCATTCCCACATTTTCTGTCTCCTTTTATTTCCTTCTCTTAGTTGAACATTCTTCTCGAATTCCAGAGGCATGCATAGTGGGGAAGGGAGACAAATGTAGGTCCAAAATATTTAAGAGAGAAAATAGGAGAAGGAGAGGTCGAGTGATCCTTCCAGATTCGAGATAGGAAGAAGAAAAAATAAGGAAGTCAACCCTCTCTAGTTGAAGACGAGACCTGCCCCAACCAAGTATTTTTTTGCCCAGTCATCCAAGGTCGGTTTATCCAACACTGATTTCCTGTTTTTCTTTGGCCATGGCGGTGTACATTTTCGTATTAGCCTCGCTCATACGAAACAAAAATCGTGTACCAGTTTGCTTTTGAGAATAACGACACGAGTTCCGCAAATATTTTGTCCGGAAAATAGCATTCGCATTTGGAGTATATCATAATCACTATAAAACGGAGCTAATTCTAGTACGTGAAACTTAGTCCTAGATTCATTTTCTACATTAACTAATATTCATGGTTTTGTACGGCAGAACTTTTCTATTACTTCCATTTTAAACAGACTGATTCTTTTAAAAGAAACGCATTATATTGTGAACTCCATCATAAAATATTTAAGACTTCAATGCCTTAATTCTAGTTATAAATGATGATTTCAATTATGATTTACGCAAATCATTTTCTGTTTTTAAACGATACAACACCATAATTTACTTAACGTCGCACTTGGTTAACGACGAGTATATGTGATAAAACATGTTTTGGGTAACGAGGCATGCTTTGGTTCTCGACGTCTTCTGGCGAAGATTAGCAATAAAAAACTGCTTCTACAGCTATTTATTTTATCAATAATATTTTTTTGGTGGAAATATAAATGAATAGATTACATTTAACGTATTTTAATAACGTTTAAATGAGTTTTATCTGCATCTTTGACATGTAATATGGTTGCCGGAAGTTATGCCTTATATAATGACGGATGAACGACTGTTTTGCTTAACGGAGGTTTAGGTATACGACTGTTTTGGTTAACGACGGTAATTCTGAAACTGATTACAGCCGTTAACCACAGTATGTCAAAGCTACATGAAGTAAATAAAACATTCAAAAACCTTGTGTGTTACTGTCCGTTAAATCCCACGCGCGTACAGAAGATTAAACACGTATCCAGATAAATTAAATCGTTCGACGATCAAACAGAACGGCTATTTACAACTGGAAAATTACCACTGCTAATTTACCGTTTAAGAGAGAAGGCATCTTTCACCGCTTTCATATTTGCGAAGTATTAATAACTGCTTTTCACATTTACCTCGCTGTTTCCAGTAAACTGCGCTCAATTTCCCTTTGATAGAGAGCAATAATTGATGAAATACAGCACCAACTGTTTATAAAGGTAGCCAGCCGGTAATTGGTTCGCTCAGTGCGGATTGTGAAAGCATTCCCTTCAGGCCAACTGCTTTGCCTCATGTGTGCGCTATTGGATTTACTTCATAGATCAACAAATAGGAATAACAACTGAAACTATGCAGTCGCGGTACTAAGTCTTTGTCGAACAGGTTATGAATAAACAATAGGAACACCAGCTCCATTCATGTTTATCGAACACATAATCAGCCTAGTTTGGTTTACCTTTGGTACAAAACGTAGTAGCTAAAGTCTAGGGATTATGCGGATTATGTCTCATGCAGTGCAAACGCGTTCTAATGAGTTTCCACACCAAACCCAATTTTCCTCTATACGTACTATGAGTAAACTAGCATGCTCTCTGAGTTTTCATGCACAATTTTCTTTTACTCTAAGCTAACGAGATTAAAATTAGCATCCACGATTTATCAAAATTAAATAAATAACATTTAACTTTAATTTCAATAAACTATGGAAATGTTCCAACAAGCATCGTTCCGTTTATATCATCTTAAGAATCCAAAATACACCTCTGCTATCTTTCGTTAGTACCAAGTGTTCCTTTCCAATATCGAGGCTGAATTCATTCCCTGCTCTAAATACAAACGATTTCTTCATAAAAGTATCCATCCAAATTCGAAAGAGAAAGCTATGAATGTATCCTTTCTTTCATCTGTTTAGAGATTGCTTCCCTTTAGGTAAATATTTGACAGAATTAAAGAGACAGGATCTCATAATTATTTATCAACAGAAACAGAATACCAAACATTGATTTTAAACCAAATATTTGGAGGGCCAACCCTAAAAATGATACCAGAGTAATATTTAAAATGAAGAAATCCTTTGAAAATACAGTATTTCAAGTATATTCGAAGATGTAAAATCTCATCTTGATTTTAAGGTTAATATTTGGTGGATTCATCTAAAAAACATCAGAGTGATTCCTAAATGTATAAATCCCCTATTAGTTCAGGTTCGACATACATTAAATTTTATTTTTTATTAAAGGGGAATACCCAAGTCCTTAGTGGATTTATTAACACGCATGAGCGAATCCATGAGGTGTTCGAATGGAGCTAAAGGAGATCTGTTAAGACCTACCTATGAAAGAACATGCTAGTTACACGCATCTCACGACTTTAATTCCCTCAGTACCTCTATGGATATATGAAAGTATCAAAGGGGCTTAAAAATGTATTCAAGCCTTAAAATAGATAGTACTTTGGTTATGTAAATGTGGGAATTTTCTACATCCGCTAACGCTAAAAAGCTAAAAATCGAAACAGATTCCGTTTTAGTGCTGTATTTATATGCAATTTCGATGCGTTCACAATGTGAACAAGTCGTTTCTATTAGATAGAAAGAGACTATCTTAACTTTTGAACAGAATTTCTTCTTTAAAACCGACCTTCAACTTCTCAAGTCGAGTACTTGGTGCGATCAAATTTAAAACACGGAACATAGAAAGAGTCCACGGAAATGTTTGCGTAATTTGCACTTTCACCCTTTTAGGAACACATATCTGTGGAATCTCTTGTATTTTATGATTTAATAACGTATATGAAATATTAAAAGTAATCAGTTCCATCACATTATCTCGAATGAAGTCCCTTTACTCGAAGTTGATCAGTGAGCTCAAAATAAAGCCAATGCAAAATGCAGATGCTGAATTAGGAGTGTGAGTGGTTCCAAAAGGGGGGAAGGCCGAGAAAAACAAGGAGAATATGGACGAATAAACCTTGAATCCTGAGGGACATAGAAATGAAAGGTCTAAGTAACTGCTGCATATGTATAAAAATGCATGAATGACTCACGGAGCGAAATGTGAATGCAAGTACAAGGAAGCATAAGGTAGTATAGTGAATCTAACATGTTCAAGCTCTACTTTGTGGAACGGCGCCATACTAAAGAAGTAGGAACGAACAATTGGTAATTTCCCCAGGAAATGTTTTTTATTTGCGAGTAGTTTCGTCTACATGTAGACATCACCAGGCATCGGAAACACAGATGCAGAAATGAAAGAGAAAGAATCTGCCGTCGCGGGGAATCGAGCCCGGGTCCCCCACTTTCTGGGCAGGTGCTCTAACCTCTAATCTATCACGACAGAACGAATTAGAGGACCTGCCCGGAAAGTGGGGGACCTGGGTTCGATAACTGATACGGCAGACTTTTTCTCTTTCATTACTTCCTCCAAATTCAAGCATGTGAACCATTCGTTTCTCATTGCTTATATAGAAAACGTTGTTTAAGTACAGGAGGAGGGAGGGGAATGTGTTGAGTGTGGAAGGTCGGGTAACGTTTCCGATGCCTGATGACGTCTACTTGTTCACGGAACTAGTCGCAAATAAAAAATATTTTCTATGGAAATTACTAAGTGCTCGCCCCTACTTCTTTAATAGGTAGTACAGTGATTAAACCCGAATTGACTATTACCGAAATTCGTCAGATGGCGCGCGATTCGACTTTCCAATTCATAATTAAGGGTACGAATCTTGTCTTACCCAGGCATCTTTAACTCTAAAAATAAATTGCATCCACGGTCATATAATCGCCCCCTTTTTTAATTGCGGGGCCTACCAGGAGTCCTTAAGTGCTTCACGCCCTTCACAATCCCCGGCTGACGTCAGTCTGCACCACCCTTGACTCGCTCTCGAGATCCGAAAGAACGCGGATCACCTGACCGGTGCACTAGCACAGATGAAAAACTTGTCCCCTGGCCTGGTTTCACGGAGACTGAGAGCAGTTCTCGCTAGGCGGGGTTTGTCCGCATTGTGTTCGTCAGTGGTCTTCTTCTACGCCATCGACGGCCATGCATAAAGACGTCACGTTCAGAAGGTCGGTTTGTTGAGGCAGCCAGTCCTCGCTGAGTGATTCCCTTTTCAAAACATCCCTTCCACCGAGGAAACGGTCCGGGGTGGGAGAGCCCCCCACAGCTGAAGTAAACTGGGTGATGCGTGAAGGTCGCCGCATCACGGTCCCCGAAAAGGCGCCGATAAAATTCAGTGCACGAGGGAGTTTTCTCGAAGTGGAAAACGAGTTTGTTCGATAAAAAAAATGACTCTCTGCGGGGTGAATACGTCTTTGAATGGCTGCGTCGAGGCGGTACGGGACAGACCGGAGGGTCAGCCACTTCTCCAATTCGACATGTCGACGGCGGACTCAAAGGTAGTTGACTCTTTTAACCTTACCCTTACTACTGTCCATAACCCCCCGAGAGACGACGTCAGAGTTTTAAAGTAGCACGATTCGGCAGTCAAAGGACCCCATTTGACCGTTTATCCGGAGTTTCGCTTCACAGCTTAACCCTTTAAAATCCAACCATCTCAAACATCCTAACATTCACTTGTTTGCAATTTAATACCACTTAAAATTGCAAAAGTTATAGAGATATTCATAAGCTGGCCAAAATACTAATTTCTGAAATTTTACAGGGCAGTTAAATTCGGCAATCTGATAAATATCCTATTTCAACTATTCAGATGTAAATCCAAAGAATGTTTCGGTGTTGATCTTTAAAATTTAGATAACTTAAATATAAATTACGTAAAGATTGAACTCAATTGAGATTTTGAGTATTTGAAGTTTACGACACATGAATTCGTACTCATTAAAACATTTTCGTTGCCTTCACAAATCTTTGCAGTAATTAGCTTGCTACAAAATATTTCTCTGAATACTGTCCCGTTTTTTCTAGTAATGAGATTGAACGTTTCTCCACATCTTTGAAAAAGAAGGGGCTCTTAGAATTCTATGAATTTTAATGTGATGATTTAATGATGATTTTAATGATGGTTTTCTTGAAACTTTAACACTTTACATAAGGTGAGGATTAGATATTCTTCTTCATGCATTTATCTACCATAATTAACATGGCCCCGTTAACGAGTTCTAAGGTAAAATATAAGCTATTCAGGCCCATTCCTTACTGCATGTCTAATAACATGGAAGAAAAATAATCTATCTATAAAAATCATGGTAGGAAAAGAAAAACAGGAACTAATTTTGAATAGGAAACTAGATCTTATTTTAGTAGAAGGAAAAACTTCGCAATAAAACTACAAAACTACTAAAAATACGTGTATTCACGGGTTGTTTCCTTTCCAGAAGCCACAATATTTAAGACTCTTAATTATAGAAATCGCTGCTATATCAATGAAAATAAGCTAGCGCTTTTTACATATGCTAATATTAAATAATCAAGATCAAATTGCGTGATACTATGGTCATATGAGGTATGGCAGATTTCTCCACACAAAAATATCTTACAGTTATTTCTGCACTGAAATGGTCAACATTTTTAAGGTTTTCCTAGACGAGAGACATCAGTAAAACTAATATGAAAATACTTTCTTAATTTTACTTTTACGTCGCGAAGGGAAAAATTGCGGCGTTAAAACAGGTTAACTGCATATGTTCTTGTTTTAAACATTGTAAATCCTATCCGGGATGAAAAAATTGTCGATCCCGGGATCCTGGGAATTTCCCGGGATTGAATATTTAATCAAATTGACGGTAATATGATGAAATTCTTCTTAGTTATGATGAATGATGAATATGATGAATTTTTATTAGTTTCTGACCAGGTCAATTAATTTTTTTGATTTGATCTCTCATATCGCAAATAAAAACAAGTTAATTAATTAGAAGCAATTTATGATTAATAGCAATAAGAAATTAAAATGTTACTCATGTCTCTCAAATCACAAAACCGTATAAGACTGACCTTTTAAAATCACTGCATTGTATTTGTTGATTACTCTTAAAATTGAACTCTTCATAAAACACTGTGTTGACACTTTGATCAGTTGGGGAATAGCATATATTGGTAACAAATAGGCCAGCTGAGGAGAATACTCTTTCTGCCCCTACGAATGTGGGAGGGATGCTCAGGCGGGAATTAAACTTACTAGAAGGAAAAAACCGAGATTTCCCGGGACAAACTTTGACTTTCCCGGGAAACGGGAAGTTGTACCTACGGGGTCCCGGAATTCCGGGAAAGTGGGATCCCGGGACAACAAACATTACATCTCAGTAACGTTTAAAAAATCACGTATAGTCGAGAAAAAACTCTCTTGGCGGAATGGCGACCGAATCTCATTCGGACACGAGAATAAACGCAGCTGCTCAATAACAACAATTAGCGCCCGTGATTTGGCTCGTCCAATCCGAATTCCGACGCGTGACATTTAGCTCGGATGCCCCTTTCGGAGACTAATTAGCGACCCGCTTAAATATTTATTTCTTCCCGATTCCAACTGCCTTTCACGTGGAGAAGGATCGATAAAAAGAGTCGATATGCTCCTGGTCACGTATTTACCTTTCAAAGAAAGAGAGGAGTTCCGTCTAATCCCGGTAATCCCCGGCGACTTATTCCGTCCCTCATTTTTGATTTATTGGGAAGAAAAAGAGGAAGCGATGCCGATGCTAAATTTAAAAGTTTCTCTTCCGGCGTCAAATTCCTCATTTTCGCCTCTTTTCGGATCCAAATCCTCCCTCCTTCGAGACCTGCGCGGAATGTAAACAGCTTGTTTCCATGGCGAAAGGGGAAAAGTATCTTGAGGCGCCGAAAAAAAGGCGATCGGATGTTGAGATGACGAAGATGTGTTCTTTTCTGCTTCCGCAAAGAGAAAGATGTTTTTTCTCCCGCGAGGGATACAGAAATGGTTTTGAAGATGCGTTTACCGCCGGATAAAATTTTTTCCTTTGCTGAATGTTTTATGACGAAGGTGGCGATAAAGCGTACCATTCTTCTCATATAACTCGTGCCTGCTCAAGTTCTTTGTATTTAACTATGGCGTATTGACGAAGGGTATAAAACAGCGAGTTCTTTGTTTGTCGCGAATAATGAGAGAATTTTACATAAGTTCATGACGGCATGCTACGTTAATATTTTTACGAATCCAGTCTCATCTCGGATAACGAATTAACAAGTACAATTCTGGGTAAACGTTCTGAGGAACCCTACTGAGAATCGAACCTAGGAACAGAATCACTAATGGCTTACACTTCACCTACTAGTCGATCTGGAGGCCCTCGGATACTACTCGGATAGCTTTCTTCTGAGGGGAACAAGTATGGTGGTTTACACTGCATTCTTCAAAGGTTAATTCATGTGAAAATAGAACAAAAGGCCCTTTTTCTGGTCATTATTAGTAAACAACTACTTTCGCTACATTGTAACTCACTTATACAATACACAACCGATCAACTTCATCAGCCACAATTTTTTGCTTTATTATCATTGCAAAATAATGAGAATCGAAGTGTATTTACATAGAGCCTGTAGATTACCCATTTTGTTTTGATACAAGAGCAAATATGGTAAAGCGAAGAACCTTTGTAGAAAATCATTCCTAGCGTTAATATTCCTATCACTTATGGGTTCGGCTCATGATTATGATGATGATCAACGCTTGAGATTATTATTTTTTGACCCTCCTGCTACCGACCCCATCAGAAAAATTGGTCTGCAGACGCGATCCAACCCGGGGCCACCTCCAGCCGAAGGAAAGAGGGCCATAAATAATGAATTAATCTAGCGATGTATTGATTTTTACGATATAATAATCAAGAGACTTCTACTTTAAATAATTTTTTAATAAAACCTTATGACTAAGCCCGTGGTTCGATGATTCCGTATGTCCAGCGTTTTAGAAAGCAACGATGATCTCATGATCTCATCTTTGCAAACCATCGTCTTAATATTAAAAACTGTAAAACCTTCATTTGCAGCATGTTTGAAATTAGAAGCATTCTGTATTTATAGCTAAAACGAAAAATATTCTATAATTTAAGACAATTCTCCAAGCCTGAAATTCTTTCTGTTTCAGAAACTCCCTAGGTCCAATGCGTCTCTCTATTTGAGGTATTAAGCAAACAAAGATGAAGGAAAGGTTTTGACCAAAAACATATAAAGAGTGATTTTATTTTCATGCAATAAGCGGCATTTAAAGTAATTAATTCCACATTAATTTGTTGTTAAGTTAATTAGTTTCAATTTTAACTTTACTAACATTAAGTTAATTGGATACTACGTCTAGAACCCAGGAACCTTAATATGATTCGTTTAGCACTACTATTAGAATATTTTCTCTCACGCAATATAACAGAATAATACCCAGTATGTACCCAGTACCCACAAAATATGGATAGTAATAATGCTTTTTTGAGCGCAAAACAATGGTCGAATATGGTTCTATCGCCCCACTTTATCCATTCTGAGACATGAATAAAACATGAAGCCAACTTATGTGTATTCTTTTCTATTCTCGGCACAAGATTGTTCTGCCAAAGCTCCCGGTTCCAGACTTGGATAAGACCTTGCAGAGATACCTTGCAGCCGTGACACCCATCGTAAGCGAGTCTTTGCTTGTAAGAACAAGAGCGTCTGTGACGGAGCTGGCGGCACCTAACGGAATCGGGAGAAGACTGCAGGAGCGCCTTTTGCGAAGAAGGGAAGAGACCGACAATTGGGTAAGACCGAGTCTTCACGGAATCCAGTAGTACTGCCGAGCTAAGGCGATTGTCATGCCTCAAAACACCAACTTTAGCCCCTTCCGGAGATAACTTTCCGAAAAATTCGCCGCAAGAAAGTGGAGTGATACGTCTGAGATTTTTTTTTATATCTGTTAACGGATACACGGTATATTCTTTCCTGTGACTCGGAATTTTTCCGTCGTTTGTGATAGCGTCTCAGATAAAGTATTTTATAACAGGTTTCAATACGATACTTTTGAGATAGATAGTTATTTAAGTGTGCTGTTCTATCTTTTCATTACTTTAAGTATAAATAAATTAGTTACCTTTCAAAATGAAAAACAATGACGATGAGTTTCGTGGGAAATAATACTTCATTGTTTCTATAAATGCCGAGTAAATATGTTATGCATTCATTTCTTTATTTTTTATGCGAAGCAAATTGTTTGTGTTTTATCACATAAAAAAGAAATGGTTTGTAAGTATTCAGAGAGTATATAGCAAGTACGTTCAAGGCTTGATTAAATACTCGAACTCTTTTCTTATGAGGATATGTGTAAAGAAATTCATCACTATTAAATTATTATTTGCTATGAAGTCTTATTTCCAATGGACTAAGGAGATATTTGAATACCTGGTACTCAAAGTGATAATGGAAAATTCATAAACGAAGACTATTGGTTTCTCAGTGAATTTAAGTGACATAATTTTTCAGAGATTGCATAGATTTAAGAAAACTCTTCGCACTCTCAGTTTTTAATTTTGTGCACTGGTTAGATACTTAATAGAAAATTAGCCTCCAATTGATCAGATAGCGGTCCAAATATTATTTTCATTTTATTTTAAAAATCCATTCCATGAAGGAAAATACAATTATTTTTATAATAATGAAACGTTATTTCTTTAAGAGAATCTACTATGATTTAAATAATATACAATAAACATGCATATACATTCCTGAAGGAAGCTTACTGTGAAATTAAGACGGAATATCGGAAAACTAATTAAGGTTGACTAATGAGTAAAGCTGTTTTCGTTCGGAAAAAAATGAATTCATGGGGGAAACATTCATATTTACAAACGCTAGAGATTCACTCAAATGTATACCATTTCTCTTTTCTCTGTCGACAATGCATTATTCACGAACCGCGATTGGAAGCGGGGGATATGAAAAGACAATCTATTAACGACACGCGAAATCAATTTCTGGCTTCGCTTGATTGAAGAGAGCCAATTAGCCATGTCCTAGAATTCTAAAATTCCATCTTCACTCATGGTTATAGGACAGTCGGCCCTCCAATTCAGCAATCAAAATTTCATGTTTTGGAAGAGCGATCTCCGGGAAATAAAAACGATGCAGCTTCCATCCTGCGAACAAGAGTCACAACCGGAAATCGAGTTCCTCCGGTAGCATTTGCGTACGGACCGAGAGGAGAGGGTGAAATAATCCGAAAGAGGGAGGCGAATTGAATGGGATGAAAGAGGGAAAGGTTGGGAGAGATCGCAGCGCCGGGATCCAATTATAATTTTTAATCCCCTGTGGCCATGTTTGCGGAAGAGCAAACGCAATGGTTCAGCGTCGCAAGGCAAACCTTGGAGCCCGAAAACTCTCCCCTCGAGAGTCCGCAAGTACGCTTAAGAGCGTCACAAATCCCCTGTCTCGACCACTGCCGCCAAGTTCCGCTCTCCAGAACTTCTCTGTTGTATTCCGCAAGAAGTTGATTTCGGAAACGCTGAGGAAAAGAGTTTGCGTAAGTTCCGATCTTGCTGAGTCAACTGAGCGAATCGGAAAAAGTTTTCATCTGGTACATTACGAGTTCAAAGAGAGCGTCCCCAGTTTTTCGTGCGATAAAGAGAATAAAGACAAATTTCACTTGTTCCCAGAATGCTATTGCGACACGCTTTACGCTTCCTGCGAACTCCTTTAAATGAAATACTGAATTGTCCTACGAAGTGTAATGACAAATTTGAAGACAAATGTTAAGAAAATTTACAAAAAACGTCACGAAAATTAAATAAATATTAAAGAAATTATGCAAAAAGGTTAATCCAATTTAAATTACGGATTAATGAGACCACTACTTGGCACACTTATAGAAGAGGAACTTAATATAGTTTGCTAATAGTATAGGAAATTTGGCTGATGTATATCCTTTGTCGATGAGTGAGTTATAATTAGTCTAGCATTGCTGCTATTCTACTTGATGAATGGCATACCTGTCGTTTGTGTTTTGACACAGAATAGAGAAAATATATCATTCACTTAAGTCTCAATTTCATTCATGGCAATAATTATATTATTACTATTATCATCATCATCTAAACACTACAAATAGGTACAATACTTTGTTTCAGTAAGTAGAGTAATATAAACTATAAAATAACACACCCATAAAAGAATTACATGCAAATGAATAAACAGATCACACCACACAATGATTATTCCGGAAGAAGAAGAAGAAAGGTTTAAAGGATAAAATTTTAACAAAACTTAGAATTATGAAAGATACTGAGGGTTGAGTGATGCAGAATAATAACATTAATCTAGGGCTCCTCTTATTCAGTGTACTGAAGTGATTTTCATAGGGCCATTGTGCTGCGCGTATAGACCATTCATTCTTGCTTAGTAAGGAAAATAAAGGCAAACTGCCTCACTCCTCATCTTGCCAATTAAACCTCACTCCCTCTAAAGCTAATGATGGATGGGGTGAGGATCTAAAAGACAAAACTGAAGATTAAATATCCTGAGAATTTTTAATTAAGTAGCTTTAAAACATCCTCGACATCCAGTCCAAAAACGCATCAAATTTGTAGGAACGCACGAATCATGAAATTAATCTCAAAATATAAATTTTACTAATTAAAGGTTGAAATTGAACACATTATAATTGATAGGAAGGATTGACTCAAATGAGTGTGATGCGGGCAGGTTGTCTGTCATTTTAGAGATACGTAGCGAAAAATATTTTCGTTGGCCAAAATATTCGCAACATGTTAGCCGAGATATTGCAACAGCATTTGCAACCAAAGGCAGCTGTTTGGGACCAAATTGCTCGTCAAGCAGCAAAACTCTTTGTTCTTAGAATTTAATAAATTAATAATTAATTTAATCTCGTGAACGGGAAAATATCAAACCATACGCTCCTCGTAAAAGGACTTCAAAATTGAGTGCACTGAAGGTACACTCTTCTGAGAATGACGCCGTTACCTTAAATGACATCGAATTAAAAAATGTGATAGTCTCTTTGTTTGTTCATTTTGCTTAACGGAAAGTCTGAACCAAAAACTACCCATCAAGACCACGAACTTTTTTCTGATCTTTCCCATTAGCACACCGCAATAGCTCCTTTTTACGGCAACCTCATTCTCTGAAGAGGGCGCTTAGTCGATTCGCTTTTTTGCAAGATCTTCCTTGCACAGCTGTTGGTTCCCCACTAAAGTTGCCGACTCCCGGAGAGTTGATTCCGGGAGTTTTCCATTCCAAGAGTGGTAGATTCCGGAAGACTATTAACAGCATTACCTCAAATACCGAAGAAGATGTATTCTTTGTTAATGAAAGGCATAAATGTGCTCTTTGATCACAATTGAACTATCTATAATCAGAGGTGTAATTTTAGATGATTTATTTATTTGTTGCTGTTGTGAAAAAGTCCGAAAACCATCAACAATGTGATTTCTCCCTATGTGCATTTCGTCGCCAATGATAGTATCCCCAGGGGGAGAAGCAGAAACGCATTCTTGATGGTTTTTTTTTCAACAACAACTAACTCAACTATCAGTGGCTACTTTCATTGTATTTATTCATATATTTTAAATCTCATAAATTTATTAATTTTAAACCTAACGTCAGGTACCACCATAAATCCTTCCAAATCAAGTCTTAATACACTGAAAATATTTACATGCAAATAATACATAGTCATTGAACGCGACATCCGCCGCAGAATCATAAAAATTATCTTTTGTATCACTACTTCAAGAAACTTCCAAAATATTTCCAAATATCTCGAGATGAGGATGAAACAATTTTCATTGCGCAGTAGGACTGCTGGCGTTGAACTCTAAAAGAAAGTAAATCACGAAAAGTTGCGAATGACACATATTAGTGCGCGAATTGTAATGTGAGCCCAGTTGAGTGAAAGCGGGAGAAAAATGCCCCAATCCGAGAGGCGGGAGATCTTAAAAATTATTGCCCAAATCCGGGAGACTCAACGATTTTCGCCCCTCTCGAGCTCTCGGAATACCCTTTGATTTCCGCCCCTAGAACTTTCTATTTTCAAGGGACGCGACCAATGGAAATTGATTTTATATCACGTTTTCCGCCTCCACGGCCGTCCTAATCGCGTGCCAGGTAATTCATATCGATGGGGGAGAGTATTTCCAAGGGTGGATCTTCAGGGGGAGACAGAAAGAGATGCTGAAGGGGATAGGATTAAACGTCTCCCACGAACGCCTAACAAGATACGAGAACTGAAAGAGCAACTGGGGAATTCGATTATTTTTCTTTTAGCTTATCATCCACCTTTTTTTAGACCACTTCTTTAGTTAATTACACGTAATGAGGATATTTTCTTGAGATTTCACACCGAAACATCCGGCACCGAAATCCGAAATCGAAAAAAGTTATTCTTCCGGACTCAAAGCCAAACCGGAACCGGAAAATTAAAAGCCTGGTACAGGAACCGAAACCGAGAGTTGTAATTTAAAGTAAAACCCGCTGCAGACGCTTTTCATGGGAAAGACTGAAAACCGCGTTGTATGCGGGTTAGCGTTTTATTGCAGAGAAGGTTATCGGATCTTTTACTTTTAAAGAAGTGTTTTGCACTTTAAAACGAAAAAGATGAGCGGGGTCCCGCTTATTGGGATTTACCAGCGTGCATAATGGGACTCGAACAGGTTGATGTCGTTTTATTTTGTTCGTTTTTCTATTTATTTTTCTAATATTTTGCTTGATTAAAATATAATCTTCTTATAGTTTCACTGCACACCAACAACAGATTAAGTATTCGTAAAATAATACATTACATCAATCATTAAAACAACCACCTTGCATATTGGTAGGACTTGGTTGTCTTGAGAACATTGAAAGGGGGCGTTGAAGGTTTGAAAACACTACTTTAAGCCACCTACCCCGAAAGAAAACTAAAATCCTGAAGGCTTTCTTCCGATTAAGTTAGACTGAAAAATCAAAAAATTCGCGGTCTCAAGATCCACTTGAACATGAACGCCTATCTCAGAAGTAAGTCTAGCATTGGAAGCAAAAAGCAGCTCTTAAGAGACAGCTAAAACACGGAATAAGAGCTGGCCATTTGTGGCTTGAAAATTGGCGCTCGTTTAAGGGACCGAAAACGATTCCTAAGAAGTATTTTCTTTCATCAACAGAGAGGAGATTGAAGGTCAAAGGTACTCCTTCCTTTAATTAAGTAATGGATTCGTGGGGTAATTATTCCCCTCTCAGTATGGGGCCTTTTAATGAGAGCAGAATCAATTTGCGGGAGTAGAGTTGGACATCGGAGGGGGCTTATGACAGAGGGGAAGAAGAGCCTAGCATAGGACGGAATTTGGTAAGAGGATTAATGGGGAATCGAAGCGTTGCCATTCGCGCAAAGGGCTGCAGAAATTTGTCTATGAAATTTTAATGGTGTAATTAAGCCCGAGTTTCCGTGGAGACCGCCCTTTCCAATTATAGAGGGCTTTCCTTCCGTGTGTATATACCGTTTGAAAATAGGACGGCACGGTTTTGTTTGGGACATTTAATCTAAGGAACTGAAAGCTTTCGAACTTTAATTCCTGTTCCAGCAACCCTTACGCTGCTGTAAAATTGTCAATTTCGAAGCGGAGAGTGATTGTGCCAATATTTGATCTTTCTAATCAAACCACAATTTGTAGTAGCGTTATCCAAACTTTTCCTGAGACGTAAAACTTTTGCAAACTCTAGTAGAAGTAGAAGTTATTTTAAGTGCTTTGACAGGAAAGGTCATTTTGCACGTGGGCCCCCACGTGCAAAATTTTTGGAGGGAGGAAAAAAAATTTTTGGGGGAGGCCCCCACACGGACTCAAACCCAGAACCTCTTTCACAGAAGTTGAACAAGTAACCATGACTATGTGGAGGCCTTTTGTAAATTTTAAAGGTTTTTTAATGGAGAACCTAGGTCATTTTAAGTATAGGAAGATATTAATTGTATATAAATCAAGCAAATAAAAAAAACAATCAAAACTCAAAGTGAGGAATCTCTCCGTTTCAAGCATAGTTTCAACAGTGAAGCAGTATTAAAAACACTCAAGGCTTACATCAACTTTCTGCAAAAACGCTCAATGAGCTTCCAAGAAACATTATTAGGAAAGAAAGCTATGGAAGAAAGAAACTGATCTACCAACATTTCTAAAAATTTTAAGCTACTGTTCACCAATACCAGAAAACCGCTTTTTACAGCAAGAAGAAATAAATTTCTCTATCCATTACTTGCAATGGCTGCCATTTTAGTAGACTCACGAAAATATGGTACATTGAGTAAAAAAATCATTTTTAGGGAACTCAAATTTTTCTAATGCTCGGAACATTAGGGTTAGAAACAAAAAGAGACTAATAAGTCTCAATCTTGCCCTTAAAAAAATGTATTATTATTATTACAACTATTGAGTTCTTAAAACATTCAGAAATTTTGGACATCTTTAATATAGACTCTAAGATTTGAAAATTGTAGCTAAAAACCTGTTGATTAATTGTCATTACCCAACACTACAAAACAAATATTTTATGATGATTTTTCTACACATACCAAGAAAGTGAGTGAGAAAACTTGCAACTAAGGACTTTTGTATTCATCTTTGTTCCTTAGGTAAAGATTATCTTTGCAAACTATTCACCATAGTCTTCACAAAAAGATGTTGGCCCGTCTAGGAAATCACCACTAAATCTAGGAAATGTTAATTTCACAATGATGAACTTTGTTTCATGAGAAGTGCTACTCCTGCACAATCTTGAAGATTTTCATAAAGATAAATACAATGGATATGAAAATATAGAGGTCAAACAAGTTTTAAATGGACCATAAATTCACATTCTTCCTGCACTTTCTACATAATTCTAATAAAATTGACACTGAAAGAGACCATGAAAAACAGCTAAGCTGTTCACATGCTTAAAAGATGATTAAAATCAATAAAATGAAAATCAATCCAATGATTATATTTGGTCATTTAAAGAAAAAAGATGTCTTATTCATACTCTCTCTTTTATAATAAATTTTATAATGAGATGATAGCTGTGCTATTCATACAGCCTGGTCTAGACAGTTAGTGGCATAAGAGGAGTTCTGTAGCACTTTCATTAAGAGAATACCTAGGAATATACTCTCCTTTCATTCTTCTATTGAAAATAAAGAATGGGGCATCTTGAATGACTATGCCACACTTTAAATCATGTTTTACATTTTCAGGCATATGAATGGTGGCTGAAAGACATGTATCTGTGCAATCCACTGCCTCTACCAATCAATTCCAATCCAGGGATGGTGTTTCCACCAAAGCAATTCTCATCAATAACTGACATGTCAAGAATGGCAGCAAGAATACTCAAAGGAATCCTCGAACATAAAAGTGTTTTAGACAGGTAAATGGGTTTATGCACAGTTGCATAAATTTATACTCACAGATCATAATTTTTATTGGCATTTAAGATATACCAACATCCAAATTTACTGGCCATTGCCAACACTGATTATGAATCTACTCTCAATTATTAAAAGTTTGTTGTGATGAAAACCCCCAATTTGATAGATATAAGGGATATGATGATCGTATTATTCTCCTTCCAGGAACCCTCCCTCCCTCCAGAAACCAGGGATTTAAATTTAGATTTATTTCCTAATTCTTTTACTACAGATGTAACCAGATCTTTTATATTTATACTCAATACATGATTCTACTATTCCATTCAAATTGTAGGCATTGAACTGCCATTAAAAATTACAAATGAACTACTTCATTACAGTTTATCAGTTTGAAGAAGTTTAAAGTTTGAAATGATGGAATACACAATTGTTGTGGGTTATATGTTTACAAGCATCATAGCTTCCAAGTCTTGCAATGCTTGTTAAGCTTGTTTCAATTCAATATTATAAACAAAAAGTCTGAAAAACAGAGTTTGTCAATATTTAAATTCTTTTGATAAAAAGTAGATACTCGATAACAAATACTAAAATACCGGAGGCCAAGAGAATCTTAAAGGTAAAAAAGCCTTTTCATCAAAGACAATAAACTTTATTTTTATAATTTGATGAATGAAATTTTCTTCTCTAAGTATTGATTACTCTTTTTTGTGATTACTTAGTTTGAAAGTAATATATGTTACTTTACCCAGATATAGCAATAAGTCACTCCAATAAAGACACTCTTTTAAGTACTTGCTTAAAAGCCGTTCCTCAAATTCAGTAATTTCTTCTTGATGATCCTAATGCTAATGAATACTAATTTTCTGTTTATGTACCAAAACTGATTGGTTGGGATTTTATATTCTATTATTATCTATTATTGATAGCAAAGAAAATGAGTGCTATTTCTTTGAATTATTTTTTCTCTAAAACTTGTAAATTGTAAAATATGTGTATGGAAGATAATAAATTAGAGCAAAATAAGACAAAGTATTCCAAAACTCCCAAATGAAATATCAACAAAATAAAATAATATATGACAATATGATACAACTTTCTTTTTATAAATAGAAAAGCCTTACCTCTTGAAAGAGCCACATCGAGGGAAAAAGGTCAACCGCTATGTATGGCACAGTATTACCGCTTGCTCACATCCTGCCGAATACCAGGAAGACCACAAGATAAACTTTTCTCATCCCTAGAAGAATATGAAATTCCTGAGAATGAACACATCATAGTTGCCTGTAGGAGCCAGGTAAAACTTTAAAAGCAGAGGGTGCTTGAACAAAGACATTCAAATGTAGTGCATCATAATTTCATTTCATAATTTAGATATTGAATACAGTGATCAAGGTTAATATTTTCAAAAATCTGTTGATGAATGTTGTACTAAGTAATTAAAGCATGATAAAAAGCTATCTCTAATTCTACTTTTGACATTTCATAAACCATAAATTAAACATCAGTGAAGCATGGATAACTAATTTTAACAAAAAGTAATGTCAGAGCTAATACATACTGATTTCAAAAATTCTCCTCAAATTCATCAAAAAATTTTCAGTTCTCATGTTTTTTGCAACTGTCTTTAAACTCTGGTTTAATTTTAATAAGACCAAATACTAAACTTTTCAATTTATCACATTACTTCTTCATAATGCTAAAAAATAGTTTTCATTAACAAAATAACTGCAGCTCCCTAATCATAATGCAGTAGTAATCAGTGGCTCAATTTCCAATACACATCACCATAAAAAGTAGCTCAAGATCTAATGGACATAGAAAATTTGTAGAAAGGAAGCAATTGAAAGAGGTGTATTATTAATTCCTGAATAAGGAGAATCAAGGTATAACATTGTTACACTTTCTAACAGCATTTAATTCACAATCCTGTTTAGAGATTATTTATTACCAAAGTAAGGAAGTAATGGATAAATTTTAAAAAGAAAATTATTGCTGGCAGTTAAATAAGTAAATAAGAATAACCTTAAAATATTATACTTTCCGTAAACCAGGGAAAACTTTCAGTATTTGGTATTTTTGGGTCCAAAATGTCTGAAAATGCATTAGGTTTAACATTCTAAATTTCGAATGTTTAAACTTGAATGATTGAATGAATTGAAATATTTAAAAATAAAGAATCTTAAAAAAGAATCATTTGGAGACCACATCACACTAAAGCAGTGCTTCTCAAATAATTGAAAAAGGAATAAAACCTATGTTACGAAAAAATTTATACAGAAGTTTGGACTAAAAAACCTTTCTCATGGTCTTTCTTGGAATCTGAAAGGTGAATTAGAACTCTAATTCATTTCTACTATAATTCATTTAATTATAAACATTATCTTATTGTTATTTTTTATAACTTAGACATTTTTAGATTAACTCAATTCAGTAATTGGTAATTAAGCAACTTAAAACTTTATGATAACTACCATTCATTTCTAAATTTATGCCAACTGAAATATGCCAATTTAAATTACCCATAAATATGCCACAAACAAAACTTTTCTATCTTCAGCTTATTGCCCTGGTCATATTTATTACATGATTCACCTTAATTGCAATAAATTTTCATAGCACTCTAAAAACATGAAGAAAACAATATGCTGCAGTAACAATTTTTTCTGAATAATATTCCAATATTTCTGAAAACGTCCAATAGATTTTAATGATAGGTAACATTAAGAATCCTCAAAGTAAATTGTTAAATTGAAACACCTTTAAGATGAATATCTAATATGGTTTATCTGGATATCTTATCTACTACTCATTGTTCCTGAGATTTGAATTTTCCTTCAAAATCTCACATTCGCAATTTCTAATATTACTGTATTTTCTGGTAGATAACCCGCTTGTTATATATACAAAAAATATAGAAAAATGATAAAAATAATAGTGATATACAACGGAAAATCTCATTTCATTGAATATCTTGAGTATTGAACTCTGAAACAAATAACTAAACAACACACAGCATATATCATGGAAGTCACAAAGTATATAAGAAATAGGGCAATTTTATTTCAACCAATATATTGTAAATGTTAACGTAATCAAATAATTCCATTCAAAATACAAGAGTAACTATCATAAATATTACAGTAGTGAAAAAACATTCTTGTCAACATAATAACAATTTTGAAACGCGAGTTATCAATGCATTTATCACAGAAGAAATTTTTTAAATACATGTTATCTATACATTATCACAGTGAAGAGATTTTTTAAATGCGTGTTATCTAGTAGATGCGTGTTATTTACCAGAAAATACGGTATAATATGACTGCATGTAAAGTTTCTCTTGTTCTTTCACTTCCAGCTATACCTTGTAAAAGTTAAGGTGGACGGGCATGCATTATCAGAGGAGGAAATGACCCAACAAATGCTACAGGTCTTGCAGGAGGCACCTTCAGTATCATCACCAATTGCAACACCACCAGTTGGGTTGCTGACAGCAGAGAGACGGGACACATGGGCAGATGTTCGATCAAAATTGAGGAGACGTCAGTGTTCTCATTGCTGTTGTTTATCTGTTTGCAACACTTCCCAAAATGCTTGCGATCTGTTGCACCAACAAAATGCCAAATGGTATAGCTCTTTTTTTTCTAATAGTTGCGCATTATGCAATGGCTTGATTATGCAAAGTTTAGGGTTGCCAGGTTTCTTCTTAACTAACAGAAGCCCATTTGTAAGATATCCTTTGAAAACATTTTTGAAGATTTCAAAGAATACTTTCAGAAATGTATGCGATTTATTTGAGTTTTCTCTTTCATTGTGAATTGAGTAGAACTTATGAAATTTCAAAAAAATTCAGGTCATCACGAAGAGAATATCCTAGCGGATGCCAAATCACATCAGGAAGTTAAAATTTTCTTTCAAAATACTTCTCCTGTATGAATCCCATGTATAATCTGAAACACATTCAATATAATATACATTAATGATGTATTAGCATTTATTTATATTATAGAATAATTTGGTGACATTTTTCTGCAATAAAATTAGCTTGCATATACATAAATGCCTGTTATCCTAAATCATAGAATCATCAATGATTTTTAGATAAATTTTCTCATTGTATGAGAAATATTAGAGCAATAGATGGATTGATTGAATTTTTGACATCTCTCAGCCACTTCATCCCAAAAAAGAATCTGGCATCCCTAAAAGAACCATAATATTATAATTTTCTGTAACAGGAATTTTGCATATAGTTTTATAGATAACATGTCCCTTATTCTCAATAGCCCAAGGATGCATGCATAATGTTGGAAAAGCCAAAATATATGTGATCTGTATATCTCTCTTGCTGCATAAACTCACAAAAAAGATGTTTTGAATACCGAAAATGTCCTCCAATCAAAACACTACCCTAAAAGTTGCTGGCATTAAAATAATCTTCTTCCTGGAAACTCTGAAGTAGATATCAATGACCAACTTATCATTCTAATATCATCCATTGCTAATTAAACGAATTGCATATCTGCTTCATGCCAGACAAATTAGCTATAAGCTATTCCCATTATCAGCTCTTTCTTTTTCAAGGATGAATATTGATGAGTGAAATGTTAATTAATATTTTTTCACAGTAATTTTACTTTGGAATTAAAAAGACTAGGTAAAGATTTTCGCTGTAATGTATTCTTTGGTTTACCTACAATTCAGTTTCAGAATTGCCACAACAATACTTTGAATTGTATTTTGAATAATAAGAGCCATTGAAATTTTGCTATAATTCATTAAGTATATATTTTAGGTTATATTTTCATAATATATCTTATTTAAGTTATAATTCTGGAAATATATTCACAGCTGTTGTTTTTACCCTAACTTTATCATTAAATTTTTAATTACTGCATGCAGCTGTTGTCATTAGACAATTATAGTGCACTACCTATTAATTTTGATGTAAACTATGGTCGTAAGTTCAGGATGCTACCTCAAGCATGAGAAAATATGAAAATATTTTGTGAAAAGTTGATGAGCTGCTTCGATAACAAAAACGATTTATTCTTATGTTCTCAAAATAGTATACTTGGTAACATCAAGAGATAATATTACATAATTATTCAATAATTTTGATTGTCCAAATTCACATTCCAGAAAAGGGTTCAGAGAACAAACGTTGGGTGCAGTGATTGGAACAAAATAGTTCCTGCAGGGGTTGTTAAAAAATTTTTCTGTAGATAAAGGTATGACTGAATATATTTGTGGCATCATCATAGCAAATGCTCAAAATGTCAGCCACTTATTCACCCAAAATTCCACATTTCTTCACTCCATTAATCCTTTTGATATCTGTATTTTGGGTATGTGAAAACAATAGTGCAGTGTACCACTATGGTTACAAGTCAGATCTAGTGATGTGATTACATAATCTTGTAATTTCCCTGTAAATGACAAACACTGGAGATGGGTGAACACACTCCTTCATCCATAAGATGGCTAGTGAAGGCTTGAGTGAAAATGAATGGTAGACAATTTAATCATTTGTTATAATAATGTCCCAATTGTTTCCAGACATACAAGTTTCCTCATACTTGTATCTCCAAAACTGTTTGTAATACAACTTGTACTTTTTTTATCTTTTCACTTTACCTAAGCAATGAAAGTATTTAATTGTGACCCACATGTATAGTTTATGTAATTTTATACATGGAAGAAGTTAAATTAGGTCAATTTATTTATTTTTATATAGAACACCCTCACACCATTACACTAAGGGGTTAGTTGATCAAAATGAGCCCTCAACAACTCTGATTCAAAAGTGCATGGATTTAAAATCTTGACAGCAGTTAAAATTAGGTCTAGGCTTAAGATCTTGATTTTCTAAATGTTGCTAAAAATTTCTCAAAATCAACAAAGTTACTGCATGTGTTCTAATTTACTACATTGGTTAGGTGTGTCTAAACATGAATAAATTTTTTGGCAGACTTAGAAAGACTTCTTCCAATGAAAGTAAGTCTAAAGCAATCTCTTTAATTTTGCAAGCTTCAGCATTCCATGTTTAATGCTTGCAATGTGCCGAGGTCCATCACCCTGCTTGTGCATGAATCATGCTCTAAATGTTACCCAACATGAACCTTTGTCAATTATAATGAACAAACATCCTGAATCGCAACTCCATTTAGATCATCATTTCTATAGATTAGATTGGAGTATAATGCAGTTGAAATTCTGTATGCCTCTCATCAATATTTGTTTTGCTCTTCAATGTAATCAGTGTAATTTGTATTAATCCTAAGAACTTTCTTAGAAATGAGAGCTAATGGTACATATCAACTAGTCGGGAGAGTCAGGTAAACATCTTTCATTGATATGACAACCAGTAAAAAAAATCAGAGAAAGAGATTAGATTAATATGAAATTTTCTTGAGAAAAATATTGGAATTACCTTAAAATTTCACGATAATAAATGTGATAAAATGACAATCAAATATATTTCTATGTATAGCTGAAAAGAATCACCTTTTTCATGCAAATTTTAGAAGTAGATGTAGCAATACATTTCTGAGGAATACATTGATTTTAGTATACTATATTTCCAATTTCTCTTTCTACCAAACAGATGAAACCAATGTGAAGAGTCTTGATAAAATAGAGAGAGCTCTTATGATAGTTTGCTTTGATGAACCCTTACCTCTGGACTTCAACTACTCAGCGGATGGAATCAGCTTGTACCAGGGAAAGATTGGACATTTTGCTGGCAATAGGGATGAGACAAACATGGCACACCAAATGCTTCATGGAGGAGGGAGCTTCTATAACTCAGGCAACAGATGGTTTGATAAAACTGTGCAGGTTAGAAGGAGAAATTTCTGTAACTTTCAATTTGTTATTTAATAAAAACTTAATTTATGATTCATCTCTGTTTATCATAAGTAATAGTTCCAAATTTAGATATATAATTCACAATATGAAACAATGAGGACTGTACACATTAATTAATATATACTCTCCATGGTCAGTGAGAGTAACTCTCCAGCTGTAGTTATAGCTATTGTACAGCTAAGGCCCTTGACTTCTATTAGAAATGCTCAGCTTTTAAGCAAACTGATTCAGGAATTTTTAAGTCAATTTTCTCTGAAAATGTAATAAGCTAAGAATATTAAAATGCAATAAAACAAAGTAAATTTATTTCCTGCACAAATATCATATGTAATGTTTTTCATTCCTCCAACTAAATGATAGCTCAATACTTCTTAAAGTTAAATGTTTTAATTAATTAATTTTAATTAACACTATTTAATGGTTCACAACCCCCAAGGCTATGAATCATTCTACTGCTATGAAGATTATCATGCCAGTGGATAATAGTATGAAATTCTCACATAATTTTGCTAACTTACTTTTGTTTACAAAACTACAATGATTCACAGAGATAATCTTTAAATATAATAAATAGTAACAGGTGTACTTATAGATTATTTCTAGCTTATTTTCTCCAAAATAAGGAAGATTTTAAAATACAAATTAGTATTACAGTAAAAAGCATCTATACATTTAAACCACCTTTCATTTACTACTTAATACTTTTGAAAAATAACAATACTTCATGCCTTGCCAGTTTTTGAAATTTCAGATTTAGGTAACATGTTCATAAATCAAACCTCATTTATGTTGGGTCACAGCTATATGCTAAAAAGGCTATTAGAAATGTCACACTATTGTTTTCATATCATTTTTATTTTGAAATATGTAACCAATGTAGCCATGACTTTAACTTCTGTTTTTAAATTATACTTACTATATGTCTACTCTATTCGTCTTTTTTGTAGATAATAAAGATACGATAAAAAATTACAATAACCATTAAAATATACCTGGTAGTTTACGTAAAGTGAACTTCACAAAATAAAATTTCTNAATAAAGATACGATAAAAAAATTACAATAACCATTAAAATAGACCTGGTAGTTTACGTAAAGTGAACTTCACAAAATAAAATTTCTATGTTAAAGAAATATGGTGTCACTACATTCTCTGATATCAATTAAATGAAACATTGTTTCTATTACATTGAAGGCTACATCAGACGAGAATAATTTTAAGCTGGTGTAAAATTACTTCCTAAGTAAAATTGTATTGTTTCTTTTTTAAGTTTGTTATCACTAGCGATGGAGTGTCTGGTCTATGCTATGAGCATTCTCCATCAGAAGGTATAGCAGTGGTGCAACTAATGGAGAAGTTACTGAAAACAACAACAGATATCCCCTTCAACCAGCCTTTAATTAGAGAGACTGCAGTATTGTATCCTCCAGAGCGATTACAGTGGATTATTGATGAAGAGATGAAGAGAAACATCAATATAGCTGGACATAATATAGATCGGTCAGTACAACTAGACTTTTTCTATTTCGTTATGAAATATTGGAATACTATGTTATAATTTGTTAACTCTGTGAATGCAATTTCGATAACCCATACCTAGTTTTTCTAGGAAAATTTCAGAAAAGCCATCTGATAGTAACAGGTTTTATTCTTTTAGAGGTTTTTGTGGGTTTGATTAGATGATCTTTGCCTATTTCCTGGTATCCATATTTGGGCAATGGCAGGAATTACCTAGAGAAATTATTAAATAGTAGCCAGGAAATATGAAGAGGTCATCCAATGATGTGTTGATATGTGATAATGTGTTGTATTTGATTGATGTATTTTTCATTTTGGCATCTTTTAGATTTACCTTCCCTATTACATTTTCCAGCTTATAATAGGAGGCACCATCAAAGATTTTACATCATTCTAATTTATGTCAAATTTAATGAGAATATAAAAAGCAACTATGGCATTTTAAAATGTTAAAGTAAAATCAGATATGTTATAATTATATTATAAGTGGATGAATAATGGAAAACTTTGATGCACAACAATGACACATTCATCTCGCACCTATTCCTAAAAGTAGAAGTATACATTACTTTTCCAATGAAGCTATTGATTCTCTCATTCAAAAATGTTTATGATCACTGCTGAATAACCTTCTCAAAGTATTTTAAACAATCCTTCTTATATTTCTTTCAGAGCTATCGAAGACTTAGACTTCTATGTGTTCCGATTTACTGATTATGGCAAAGAATTCATCAAGTCTTGTCGTGTCAGTCCTGATGCATACATTCAACTAGCTTTGCAGCTGGCTTACTATAGGTAAGAATGCTTCAACTGTTGCTCTAATCTTAAAATATGATTCATTGCATTCCAATGAAATACTGGGGAATAAATCAGAAACCTCATAAACTTAAGTTGCAATAAAATGGTAGGAGAATTATGTATGTATCAAAGGTGTAATTCAATGCATATTCTTGTGCAAATCTGGAACTGTAAGAGTAATTCTTTACATAAAATAATGCAAATATTTGGAGAATGTATTCTTATGCAATGTATGTATGAGAATTGAAAATACTTGTCTTCTTAGTTTCTTAATCCCTCAAGGACAGCATTAGTATTCTTATCAAGAAGCTGACATAATCATCCCATACTGACCCTACCATGCTTGGTTAAATTCATGCTAATGTGCTTATTTGCATGTTTGAATGTTTTAATTTTTTACTATATACTAAAAATATTTAAGTCTAATATTGTTCATTAAAATCACATTATCAAGGAAATAGTAATGAAATTTGTACCAAAAAGCATAAAAAATTGCTATTTATATAAAATACCTATTTTATTAAAGAATAATAAGCAGTTGGAAAAAGATGAATCTAAATTTTTTCTAAAATGTGGATTTAAGTAAATCATATTGAATAAAATTAATTTTCTCTCACGAGATTTGGTGGAATTCCATTATTTCATTTAAATCATATTGTTTAGGAGGCCAATTCATTGTGTAAATCAGAGGTAAACATCCATAAAAGCATTCGATGTGATTTCATTTTGTATTTAGACTGCATCACTGCCTCACTGCCACATATGAGAGTGCCTCAACAAGAAGGTTTTTACTGGGAAGAGTTGACTGCATTAGAGCTGCAACAGTAGAGGCATTGGAGTGGGTAAGAGCAATGGTTCAAGCAGAAGAGGAAGGAGAGAATTACATGCGAAGGAGTGATGATGATTATGAAAGTGACTATATCGGAGGAAAACGTGTGACATTCAACCTAAGCAATGTAAGAAAAAATGTTTCTGGATTATATTATTGTTAGAACCAACCTTAGATCTTTTTACATTTAAAATGTCATATTTCATTCCATTTCATTCTCAATAAAGTGACACCCATTATTGGCTAAAAGAATCTGTGAAACTTTCAACAAAATTTGTATGATATATAGATAAATAACGATGATATTACTTGCATTTAAGATTATCTTTGGTATTATTTGAGCAGTTTTCACATTTATATGTTTCAGCTGTGCAGGATGATTCATAGAATCTTTTTTGTATTAACATTCAATTATGGTTTCATTGTAGGAGAAAAGAAGAATAGAATTACTGGAAGTAGCTCTCAAAAGACAAACTGAAATAACTATAGAGAACATACTTGGTGAAGGAATTGATATTCATCTTTTGGGCTTGCGTGAGGCTGCAAAGGAAGCAGGGGAAGTTTTGCCAGCTTTATTCAGAGATGATGAAGCATTCCGCCTAGCTAACCACTTCTCTCTTTCAACTAGTCAGGTAAATTATATTTTTATAAAAACCNGAGGTAATCCTGAATGGCAATGTCAGAAAATGAAACATTGTGAATGCTAATTTTGTGTAAAATACAAAAGGATTTATCCCTATGTATATTCTAAGATTATTGATGTTTAAGCCAAAAACAAATATCATACTTTATTGCAGAATCAATAACTCTTTTGCCATTCAAAAATTAATTATATTTCCATGAAAGTCCTTTTATGAGAAAGGTTAACTTTCATCTGTTCTGAAAAGGTGTATGCATATCAAAAGTATATGGTATCTATGATGGTAGTAATTCATGAATGCCAATAGAAAATTAGTATAATGACATAATTTTATAATATCTCATGATTGAATCATTCAATCATAATTAGAATGTTTGTAGTTGTTATAAATATATAGCCTAGTAAGATATGAGGCTCAATGAGGGTGCTAAGCTCTGAAAACTGTATTGCATGTTGTGTTTTTGTATTCAGTTCCTGAGTTCAGTTCTAGCATTCTTTCTTGATCAATGATTTCATTTTCATTTTCTCAGTTCATTATGGCTTCCTACCACAAAGTCTTGCCAGAATCTATTGATACTCTTAATTTTAAATAAAAAGGTAAATATAGTTAATGTATCACCTGCTATCAAGCATACTTTTATTGTCTTACGTTTTATCAGATTCCTATGTCCATGGATTGCTTCATGGGTTATGGTCCTGTAGTTCCTGATGGGTATGGAGCATCTTACTGCCCTCATCCTGATACCATAGTGTTCTGCCTCTCTGCTTTTAGAGCTTTTGAACCAACGGATACATGGAAATTCTCACAAAGTTTATCCTGCAGCCTGAAAGCAATGAGTCATCTCATGCAGAGGAGAGCAGAAGCAGCAAATGATAAAAAATAGTTTCTATAAACACTACAAGGGTAATTTATATATTATTCTAAAGATTCAATTGAGAGTTAAGCTGTTTTCTGTTTTAAGGGATTTGATGTTAATGGCTTTCAAATTATAAATGCTGTTTTATCTTGAACAAAGTCACTTTTCTACATTAACAAGAGGCTACCAAAAGAGCTATACAATAAACAATGGCTCAATAAATTAAAATGATGAAAATTATAACCTCTTGGTAAAGTAAAATCAGATATGTTATAATTATATTATAAGTGGATGAATAATGGAAAACTTTGATGCACAACAATGACACATTCATCTCGCANGTGACTATAAAAAATCAATTATTAATGTTTCTTGAAACATATTTTCAAATGTTAGAGAGTTCAATCGTTTTTATGTTATGAAAATATTTAAATACGTATAAGATTATAAAATATACATAGCTATAGAAGTTCATTCTTGTTAAAAAGAATGAAGCTCATTGTGTAGGTATGATTGTACATAGAACCACAGTGCGTGTATTAGCAATATACAGAATTAGATTTGTTGCTGTAGTTACCATGGGTAAAACGTCCAGTCTACTGCTAATTAGGCTTTTCCTGTCAAGTATACATTCCTTTTGTATCATAGAATAGGTGATAGGAATTCTGATTTTGGTATCTTCCTTATAGTGTGAATGCATATACTGAGGCTCTTATTTTTAGTAGTTAAAGACTGTAGTATGAGTGGATATGAATGAGAGTAGTTGTGGAAAACAACTCCTTTTATCAGATATGTTTAGTCTCCTGTAACACAAATTCCTGTGTTGAGGAGTGCCCGCACAGAATCTTGTCCAAATGTAGCTATAGAAGAATGAGACTTCACTATTGATGCCTGAGAGCATTGCATGCAACATTGATTGTTGTTAAATATGCAAGCAGGTAGGATATTCTTACTACTACAAGACTTTTCTGTGAGTATCTTTTATTTTATTGATTTCATAGTAGTTTCCACATGCATCATTAAGAGGCTGATGTAAAATTCAGTTTTATGGTTAACTGTTCTCTATATGAGGATTTGTCTAACAGGCTAGTGTCAGGTAAATGAAGAAAAGTTTTTAGAAGAGTAGCAAATATGAAAGAAGCTAAGAACAAGTTTATGTGAAATGGTTGCCCTATTGCATTGAAGGAAGGAAATACACATACAATCGATGTTATTATTCTTTCACATTAAAATTGTATCACTTATTTTTACTTATTAACACCATTATATATTTACAATTATTCATGTAATTATTTGGAGGAAAACGTGTGACATTCAACCTAAGCAATGTAAGAAAAAATGTTTCTGGATTATATTATTGTTAGAACCAACCTTAGATCTTTTTACATTTAAAATATGTCATATTTCATTCCATTTCATTCTCAATAAAGTGACACCCATTATTGGCTAAAAGAATCTGTGAAACTTTCAACAAAATTTGTATGATATATAGATAAATAACGATGATATTACTTGCATTTAAGATTATCTTTGGTATTATTTGAGCAGTTTTCACATTTATATGTTTCAGCTGTGCAGGATGATTCATAGAATCTTTTTTGTATTAACATTCAATTATGGTTTCATTGTAGGAGAAAAGAAGAATAGAATTACTGGAAGTAGCTCTCAAAAGACAAACTGAAATAACTATAGAGAACATACTTGGTGAAGGAATTGATATTCATCTTTTGGGCTTGCGTGAGGCTGCAAAGGAAGCAGGGGAAGTTTTGCCAGCTTTATTCAGAGATGATGAAGCATTCCGCCTAGCTAACCACTTCTCTCTTTCAACTAGTCAGGTAAATTATATTTTTATAAAAACCTCATATTACAGTAAAAAGCATCTATACATTTTAAACCACCTTTCATTTACTACTTAATACTTTTGAAAAATAACAATACTTCATGCCTTGCCAGTTTTTGAAATTTCAGATTTAGGTTGTATGTTCATAAATCAAACCTCATTTATGTTGGGTCACAGCTATATGCTAAAAAGGCTATTAGAAATGTCACACTATTGTTTTCATATCATTTTTATTTTGAAATATGTAACCAATGTAGCCATGACTTTAACTTCTGTCTTAAAAAAAAAACGAAGAAAAAATCAATGATTTACTTTCCACAGAATTTATTACTGCGACCATGGTTTCGGTGCAAATTTACACCAGAGTTTAGGTGTAAGAGAGGCAAACATGAGCCTAACCTCGCCGTATAAAGAGTTCGATAACAATAACAATATTAATAATATTGCATTCCATTTCTATAGAAGAAAATATTTAACAAAATCTCATGTTCCACGTCAAGAAAAATACAATTTAAACAATCGCGTTTGGCTGTGAATGTGAACATAGCGTTAATACATCTACATAAATACCCTGCAAGCCGCCTTCCGGCGTGTGGCAGGGGGTGTAAACACCAAAAGTGGAACTACCCCTTTAATTTATTGTTATCGCGTACCGTTCGCGGAAAAAATGGGTCCCTAAAACGACTTGTCCTCGCATCTATTTCTCTTATTTTTCATCACTGTCGGATCGACCGAAGTAGCAGAAGGGGGTCGCATAATACCAATTACGTCTTCCAAAAATGTATTTCCTCTGAATTTATCTAACAATTGCAGCCTAGCTTCTAATCTCCTTTCTTTCAAGGATTCCCAACCTGCGTCTGAGAGCACTTGCGTTATGCTTGCTTCTCTATCGTAGCACTTTTTAACAAAACGTATCGCCTTACGCTGCACTTCCTCGAGTTCGTGAGCGTTCGTTTCATCTGCTGGGTCCCATATACTCGCATATTCCAGATGGGGCCTAACTAACGTGAAATAGCATCGCTCTCTAACTTTTTCATCGCACCTACCTACGATACGCTTTATTAAACCGAGCTTTTTAGTTGCTTTACCGCATATTTTTCGAATGTGTGTGCTCCAGTTTAAGTTATTGGT